>PVKB01004778.1:0-63553 GCA_004027205.1 Ctenodactylus gundi
TGAGTGACACGGTCCCAGAGGGCATAGCACCAGCTCTTAGTGGTACATTCTTTGCCTCAAATCTCTTACACACATATGCACACATACACATCTACCTGCCATACAGAAAGAGAGGGATCCTATGTGTCTTAACACATCATAACAATAGAACTAATAAAACACACCAGGCTTCTGCACTCACTGATCTTTCAGGTTTGAATTCGACCAACTGCCCATTCAAAAAAAGTTGTGTGTACTTAACATGGACAACTTAACACTATTCCCTAAGTAACAGAGTAAAACAACTATACAGCATTTCAGTTGTATCACAAGCAATCTTATAATGAAAGGACACACCTCAGTTGCATGCAAATACCACACCATTTTACATACAGGACTTGAGCATCTAAGAATTGTGATGCCCTCAGGGGTTCTAGAGCAGATCCCCTGCAGTTACCAGAGGATAACTGTACATGCAATTATTTGAATAGTGCTCTATCATTTTACATTATTATAATTATTTGCATGTTATTTGGATGCCTTGACTATCATAGGAGTTGGGATTGATCATCTGGAACACGCAGAACAGCTCTATGAGGTAAACACTGGGACTTCAATTCACAGGTTGAAAAACCCTCTTAAACAGTAAGGCTGTTTGCCTGAGGAGACTGCAAGGTCAGTCAAAAGTAGAGCTGGGCTTCAAACCCAGGCTTCTCTGAGACTCAAAGCTTGGTGATTTTTTTTTTCTATAATTCTCCTACAAATAGCTTAGGTGGGCTTCAAAACAAAGACTTGGGACACTTAAGTGGTCTTTCTAAATCATTATTTATAACTGAGAAAAAGTAAATTCAGAAGTAAACATAGAAAACATTGTTAAGGAGAAACACCACGAAGAGAAATGGGTGTGTTGATAGAAGAGGGACTTACGGCAAGGGCAGGTGAGCCGAGCTGAAATTCTCACAGTGAGCAGAAGCTGGTGAGGGAAAGCAGATGACACAACATTTAGTCCAAGCTACCTTTTTATTGAGGTTTTCCCTATGTCAGACACTGTACAGAGTTTTCACCTTGAAAAATCCCACCTCCTCCTCAAAACAATCCTTTGAGATCGATATATGTATCAGTTAGGATGTCTTAGATTACAAGTAACAATTCACATGCATGACGATCCCACAAAAGTAAGTTCCAGAATGTAAGTAAATCTAACAATAAGGACAACAGCCAACAACACCAAGATGCAGGTGGCCGGAGAACCCCAGACAGAGGCAGAGCAATATGGCAGCAAGAAAACAGATTTCCCAGCTAATTAGAACCCACTATGAATGAAAGAAAAATGATAATTATTATAACAGTAAGAAACTGAAACAACAGCAAGTAGAAGTGAAACCAGCTTAGGCGAGCATTAAAAAAATAAAAATACAAAGCCACCTAGAAATACCGGACATTTCACTTACCAGAGAGATTATAGAATAAGTAATGTCAATGGAAGGGATAAACGTAGGAGAAGAGGATCAAAGAAAAATATGAAAGGAGTCTTTTTTTTTAAAAAAGCTGACTCAAACATGTGCCTTTAGAAGGTCTAGAAGAAAAGAATAGTGGGGACTGTGAGGAAATAATTTTCTTTCTGGGGGTGGATTTATTGGGGATGGAGCCCAGGGCCTTCACACTGAGCTACATTTCCAGCCCATTTTACTGGTTAGTTTAGAACAGAGTCTCACCACATTGCTCTGTTGACCACGCTGGGCTGGAACTCTTGAATCTTCTCCCTCAGTCTCCCCAAGTGCTGACATTATAAGCCTGTCCCACCAGGCATGGAGGGAATCATTTTAAAGAGATAAGAGCTGACCATTTTCCAGCAGTGACAGCCATTCAGAGAAATTTAACAAATAATTAGCAAAGAAAGAACTTGGGAAGAAAACTGAAATCAGAGGAAAACGTCGTGCAAGAAACAAAGATATATTCAGAAATTAGTGAAATATGTCGATAAATTTAATGACAACTAAATAATGCTATTTCATCACTATAGAAATACTAAATAATTACAATATCTAGGCCGGAAGTATAGACAACATTTAGAACAATACAGAAGTTTCATGGGCAGAGGACGTTAAGTCCTATCTTCAGGAGAATAGAAATAATAAATAACCTTTGGCTTTGTCAGAACAATTAATAATAAATAGAGAAATGTTAAAACTATAAAGCTCATTCCTAAAAGAGTAGTGTAATTTACAATTTTCAAGCCGGGAAGAAGAGGGAGAAATGAAAAAAATATATATATCAACCTATTAACATCTTCAAAAGCAGAAAAATAACATTAAAGGAAATTACAAAGTAGGATGGTAAATAGGGTACACTAGCGAGCCCCTTAAAATGAAAATAGGTCAAACTTACTTATATGTTAAACAACAAACTAGTGAATAGGCTCCTTGCTCACATGTGACAGAAAAAAATTTGAAATAAGGGAACAAAAAAGATATTTACTAGGATGGTATTAAAGGAAAGAAGGCCTAATGATGTTAAAGTAAAATGAAATTTTAGGGAAAAGATGTTAGAGAAATCAAGAAGCATTATCATGCACAATAACAAAAGGAACACACTCTACCAGAGACAAAACGACCACGAGCTTCTATAAATCCAAATATACCGTCTTAAATATGTAACGCAGAAACTGGCAGAGTGCAAGGAGATATTGACAAAAACCGATCACAGAGGAGGAGTTTAGTGCCCTTCTGCACAAAGAAATAGATCAAACAGCAAGGATATGGATTATTTGAACCACATAATTAAAAGTCTTGATCTAACAGATAAATCTGGAACCCTGCTCCCAATAAACACAGAATGCTAATTTTTCAGGCACACAAAGCACATTATAAAAAATTGACTTTGAGCCAGGTCAAAAAAACAGAATCAACAAATTATAAAGAATCCACATCGTACAAATTATGTCCTCCAACCTACGCCGTATGTTAGAATTCAACAATAAAGGTACCTCAAAATGAACTTGAAAAAGAAAAAAAAGTACACTCATAAATAACATAAGCCAAGGGTGATTTATGAAATATTTAGAACCGAATGACAGTGATACGCTTCATGTAAAATTTGTGGGGCACAAATTCTATCATTCCTAAGGGAGACTTTAACCTTCAATGTATTTATTTAAAGCTGAGAAATATTAAAAGTCTATGAGTCCCTTGTTCAACTCAAGGAGCTGTGACAAGCCCGGAGTAGTGATATATGCTTTTAATTCCACTACTCTGGGAGGCTGAGGCAGGAGAAGCCCCAAGTTCAAAGCCAGCCTTGAACTTAGAGTGACTTTGTCTCAAAACTTACAAAAAAAAAAAAAAATAGTAACACAGGTGAAGGCCTTGGGTTCAAAAATCTAAGACAACAAGAAGAAAAAGATGAAGAGGGGTGGGGGGAAAATGGAGGAAGAACAGCCACAGCTAGGATTGTGCCTAGAGCGTCGAGGCAGGAGGATGGAGAATTCAAGCGCAGCCTGGGCAACAGGGCAAGACTCTGTCTCCAAAAGGAGGTGGAGGGAGGGACAGTGGGAAGAGAGAAGAAGAGAGTTGGGGGAGGGGGAAGAAGAGGAAGAGGAAACTAGGAAAAGCAAATCAGGTTAGAATAAAGAAAATAATAAAGATAATCACAGCAATTAATAAAACGAAAGTATATTAGAGACTGTTAGCAAAGCTTGTTATACTTTGGGTCTGGGCTGGTTGAAGGCCTAGTCCTCAGCTGGTGTTGTTACTGCAAGGTAGTGGAAACCGGAAGTTGGGGCCCAGCTAGAGGAAGTACGTCACTAGGGGGTGGGCGTGTCCTTGAGAGAGAAATTGAGACCCCAGCACTCCTTGTCTCTGTCTCTGCTCCCTGGCTGCCATGAGGTAGGCTGCTCTCCTCTGGTCCCATGTTACCTGCCGTTATTCTCTACCTCAACACAGCCCGAAACAATACAGCTGAGTAGCAGCGGACTGAAACCTATGAAATGGTGAGCCCAAATTAATCTTTTTTCCTTTAAGTTGATTTTCTCAGAGGTTTTGTCACGGCAACAGTGAATTAACACACTTGCCTTTCTAAAAGATTAACAAACTTGACAACCGTCAAACAAGGAAAGGGGCACAATAAAGAATTAAAATCCTAAGAGAAAACCGTGAACAACTTTAGAGGAATAAGACATGGTCAATTTTCTCTAAAAACATGAATTATGAACATGGATTGAAAAAGAAATGGAACATTTGGATAAACTGGTAATGCTAAGAAAATGCAATGGGTCGTCAGAATTTCTTCTTTCCTGATGACACCAAACCTAGGTCATTATGGAAGTGAGTTCTGCAAGTCCTCAAGTAATGGATAACTCCAATTTTATGCAGGAAAGTTAGGGACAGTTTCATAAAATTTGTGTGATCTTATTACCAAGAATAGGACAAGAACAGCATTTAAAATATACATATATACACTTTGAGTATTTTTTATTTAATGAAGACAAAGAGTCCTAAATAAATAGTGGCACATGCTCATTCCAATAGCATGTGAAATATTGCAGGACCCAGACAGCTTATCCCAGGAATGTGAAAGTAGCTCAATTTTAGGAAATCTGTCGATATAATTCAACATGCTATCAGGTTATGGAGAAAAATTTATATTGTCATATCAAAAGAAGCACAAGAAACATTCAGCAACATTAGGGATATTAATGATTTTTAAATGGAGGATGACTTGGAAAGTACAAATAGAAGGTAATTTCCACTACCTAATAAAGCACATCTTGAGTGTACCGGCAGCTTCAGGTAAACATTGTGCTTAATGATGATATTTTAGGTTCCTTCCCAATCAAATCAGGAAAAAGAAAAGGGTGGCTACAAATGGTAGCAATATTCAGATGTTCCCGAGTGAGAGACTGGAAAGGAAGCTCATAAAAATAAATTTGTCATTATTTTCAAATGATTTTTTATCTGCATAAAAATAATGTATCTGTAGATAGTCAATGATTGAGTGAATGAATGAATGAATGAAATGTCGTTTCGTTCTACTGAATGGGGGTATAAGAAGGAGAACTCCAATTTTCTGGGACGTTGGGACTTTAGAAGGCCAGCAGACTTGCCTGTCAGACTGCACAACTATGCCTCCTAAAAGCCAAAAAGAGCCTCTAGAAAAAGCTAATGATTCTGTCTTAATTTAAAATCATAATTTTATTTCACCTTTCATATTTTGCATTAACTTGGATTTGCAAATTTTGCATTGAAACATCTTTTTTCTCAAATACTGAGTTGTTTTGGTACTCCATTGATTGTGGGACAGCCTCGCTAGGCCTCACCCTAGTCTAGCCCTGGTAAGATGGATGTCTTCTGGAGTGTTGACACAGAGTCTCCCCATCTGCCCCCTCCCCACCACCGAAGAGTAGATGGGAAGCCTTAACGCTCGGAGGCACTGGATCTATTAAGGGATCCCCTGCTCAGGGCCTCCTACGTACATGTCACTGCTGTCTTTCAGTCAGACAAGACAAGTGAGGCTGACAGCCTTTCTGTCTGAGTCTGAGGAGGTGGGAGGCGGAGTTGTGCCTGGGAGACATGTTCAGGCCAAGTGGAGGGGGCTGGTTTCTTGCAAAGCTGGAGCAGGCCCTGTTTGCCGTTCAGCTGAGCTGCCTTCTGGCCAGCTGTGCCCCCAAAAGAACCCAGTTCTGAGGGCAGGGCATTGGCCACAGGGCTCCTGTTCTATCTTCCTCTGAAAAACACTCCCCCCAACACACATACATATACACAGAGCCACAAAATTCCCAAGTCTCCTACTTTTTCTGCAATTTTAGCGTGAGTAATCTGGCACTCACAGAGCCCTCTTGCATTAAAGAGGCAGGCCACCTCTCTTACAAGGTATGAGCAGCTGCAGTTCAGACTTTCCCTTTCCCATTGACTACCTGTGTGCCCTTGGGACTGTTACATTGAACTTTTCTGAACTTTTCCTTCTTCATCTGTCAAAAAAAAAAAAAATTTCAGAACACTTGTTCCCAAGACTTCTTAAAGAATTAAGTTGAAACAACGGCCAGAAGGTACTTGGAACTCTGCCTCAGACATGCTGTCTTCTCTGCAAAAAGTCTTCAACAAATGTGTCATCCATAATATTAAATAAAGACACAGGTATCAGATGTGGGGATGAAACATGAATGATTGGGGTGTCATGGAGGAGGGAGACTGAACAGAACCCAGGAGAATGAGAGGACCTCTGTGGGATGAGAAGGACCAGGGTGACACTCTAGGCTGAGGAAGCACATGGGCATGGTGGGCCTTAGAGAGCAGAAAGGGTAAGGAGGAACACAGGACAGGTGTCTAGGGGGTTAGACAGATGGCTGGGATTTGAAAAGAGATGCTTAACGTACCATACCAAGGAGCCGGGCATGTAGTGCAGCCTTTGCTATTTCCAAATGAGCGCTAAGGGGAAATATTTTGGGGATCCTGAAGGCCTTTGTCTGTTCCTATTTCCTGTCCTCTCACATCCTGAGCTTCTTGAAGGCAGGACTAGCAGGATTCATGCTCTGCCCCACAGCATCTTGCTTGTGGCCTGACTCAATGAATACCAAATGAAAGAAACCTGACTTCCCATCCAAAAGACCTAATGTTTCTCTATCCTATCCCTCTCTCCCCACAAGGTTGAATGAAAATTAAGGACAAGAGGTAAGAATGTGTACCACCTGAGGGGGATGGTCCAGATTGGTGGTGATTGCCAAGCACTGGTACAGGAGGTCCAGCCCAAGCCCCGAGCCTGGCAGTTGGATGTGTGCATGCACCCACCTACACAATGACAACAGCCAGCACAGGACCCCACCTGGACCCCACAGGCCCAGGGGTAGCTACGTCACTCAGTAAGTTCACATCCTGGCCTCATGTCATGTCTTGGAGACAGGAAAGGGTGAGACTGTGCCAGCTTAGCCTGGGTGAAACTACAATTCTCAGAATTCTCTATTCTACATGTGTCAGGTTCAAGGGGGATACAAGAGAAATTGCAGAGCCAGGACCAAGGTAATTTAGCAAGTCTCTGTCTCAAAATCAAAAATAAAAATGGTCTTGGAGTAGATCTCAGTGTGAAGGCCTTGAGCTAGATCTGTAGTACAAAAGAGAAAGACAGACAGACAGACATAGAATTTTGCACATGTATTTGGAGGCAGAAATGAAGAGCCACGATTCTCTAAAGATCAGTTGAAACATTCCAGACAGTATTTGTTGTGGTTTGGATCTGGTGTGTTTCCCAAAAGCCTCATGTACCTATGGATAGTGTATACTGTTGGGAGGTGGGGCCTGGCTGCAAGGGGCAGATGCTTGGAGCTTGACCTGGAGGGGTGCGTGCTGCTTCTGCCCTTTCACCCTGACTAGGCTCAATTCTGCCATGTCATGAGGAGCTCTTTCTCAGGCTCTGGCCCTGCCATGTGGTTCCACCATTTCTAGCCACCCACCCGTGAATAGACTGTGACTTTCTGAAACAGTGAGTTAAAATAAATCTTTCTTCCTTTACTTTGCAGATGTCAGGTATTCTCTCCCAGCAACAGAAATGTAACTAAGACAGTATTTCAACTCACACACAATTCCGCTTACCCTGCTGGTGTGAGAATATCTGAGGTTGTACCTCCCCTAGCTCTTGTTGTATCTCCTGCTTGGGTTTTTTCTAGTGACAGGCCCAGTATGTGTTTAGTTTTACAGTGAAAGATACCAACTTCTTCTCCAAGTCGTTTATGCCAGTAAGATTGGAGGCAGCAAGCAGCAGTCCCGTATTTCAGGTGCCCGTCTGGAATCTATGTGCTGGTACATGTTTAACAACCAGCTCTCCAGGTAAGCTACTTCTTTGCCAGGTTAAAAAATGTTTGTTTACCACAAGAGTGTCACTTTTGCTCACAACGTAATGAATGAGTTTTTTTTAAATCTTTAAGATCATTTTTAAAGTTTTATTAACATTTTCTGCATTGCTTTTAAGTCTATGTAACTTCAAAAAATAAATTAAACCTAACTTGTAGCATTCGGCAATTTCTGCGATCTAAATGTGCACATTAGGGCAAGCCAGAAGCTTCCAACATGACATCATTGAAGTTGGACTTGGAAAGAGATACCCAATAATAACACATCATTCTATAGCATTTCCACCATGCAGATATAATATACATAAATATTCTCAAGACACAGCTAATAATAAGACAGAAATGATTAAAATGATGAGCATTGAGTATTTATTACCTTTGTTTTTAATGTAATTTTTAAATTGTAGGCTTATATAATGTAATTTTTAGTAATGGCTGTACTTAACAATTTGGTCAGAGTAATTCTGAAAATTTAATAATCATCTCTCATGAGTCAGTACAAGGCAGCTCGGCCAGACCATAGGTCGCAATTATTTTCATGATTTCCGGCTTGTCTTTTGCTCTCCAAGATGTCACAGCCAGCTTTTCTTTTCAACAACTGGCCCTGCTGAACTAGAGTGAATCTGGGCCTAACGTCAAACAAAGAAGCAGCTACCTTACATAAAAGGCCTTAGATAGCTCTCATGATTGCAGATAATTCTTTTGTCTCTGAAACGGTGAATTTCTGCTTCTACCTTTGAGCTCTGACGCACACAGATATGACAAGGTCACAGTGGGTGCTGGGTACCCATGCAGTAAGTTCCAGGAGTCTGTGATCGTATCATAACGATGCACACATATTCCCATATTTCAGGTTGTTTCTATACCCAGCACACCTACACACCCACACAAATGTATCCATTTTTCCTGCAGACACTGAGTGGTAGAACGCAGAATCAGGGCTTGGACCGCTATCCCCAAAGCAGTAGAGTGATAGGATCAGAACAGACCTAAGCAGGGCACTGAGAGGTGGTCTTGGCCATGGGGCTGATCAAGCCTTCATGTGGCTGGACCTTAGGTAATCACACGAAGGTCCCCCTGCAGCTATACATCATAGCAACAGCTAGTCACGATGGAAGTCCTGTGTTTCGTCAGCATGCATTCACATTCCTTCATTCACACACCACCTATTATGCCAACTCTTTGTCTGAACTCTGGGGCACAGTAATGAAAATAGATACTTATAACAGATCTGTATATTATTAATTTACATTTACTCTATCACCTTCTTAAGTTGAGACCATAAACAAAATAATAATTCAACCTTGATTGTAGCATTTGCCAATTTCTATGGTGTAAATACTCCCACCAGAGTTAATATACTGTCATAACCTAAAATAGATTCTGGAACAGAAAAAATATTAATAGAAAACCCGGTGAGACCTGAATAGAGCCCACAGTTTAATTAATAGCATGCACCAATATTAATTTCTTAGTTTTGACAAAACGACTGTGGGCATATAGCATGCTAACATCAGAGGAAATTGAATAAAGAGGATAAAGGAACTCTCTGCTATCTTTGACAATTTTTTGTAAATTTAGAATTAGTCCAAAACAAAGGTTTAGTAAACATTTCTTTTTAAAAATGTGGGCTGGAGTTAAAAATCACATTCCTCTCACCAAGTCTAGAGGCAATGAGATGAGAAGAAAAAAGACAAGACAGGGTTTTCCTCCTAAGAAGGGGGTGTGAGACCTGAGCTATTCACCAACACTTGTAGTGGAGACCAAACTCAAAGCTTAAAGCAAGACTCTGAACCGAAGAGAAGACTCAGGTTCCCAGAGCAAGAACCTATCAGAACAAGATAATGGGGTTTCAAAGCATCTTTGTGCTTTCTGTATTAGTCCCTTTTGATCATTATCATGATGAATACCTGAGGCTAGCTAATGTTATTTTCAAAGAGGTTTAGTTAGCTCACCATTTTGGTGGCTGAATATCCAGCTTTGTATACGCTTTGGCAAGGGAACCTCTGGATGCGCCAGGCAACGACAGCAGCGCCTGTGGGAGGAAGAGATGACATCTCACAACAGGAAGCCAGGGAGCAACTCAGGCTCACTCGTATAACAATTTGCTCTCACAGGAGCTCAGGGCTCTCACACGAGCTCTCTGAATCCCTTTGTGGGGTAACTGTGCCAGTGGCCTAAGGATACAGGGATCTGAACCAACAAGCACATTTCTCTGCCATATGCAAGAGAAAATCGCATTGTGCTGGGCCAGTGTGCAACAACATGCTGTGTGCAGAAACAGGACCAATGGCAGATGACACCAGCTGGCTTGCCATGGACTGAGTACAGGTCCAAGTTCTATCAGTACACGCACGTGGAAGCCAGACTGGCCATTTAGGACTGAGTGCACACCAAGGTACTTTTAAATATCCGGGAGTCCCAAAAGATTTGCTGAGATTTTCGAACCTGTGGCAAGTTGGGAGGGTAAACCCAACTTACTTATTTTCTACTTATTTTAAAGTAGAAAATGTGATCAAATTTGCTATGAAGTTGGACATGCACATTTCCAGAACTCAGTTCAGTTCTGAATCCTTTCCTGATTAACAAATCCTAAGTCCCACTTACGTGTCTACTTCAGAAGGGCTGTGCTTAGAGTTTTGAACCCTGGACTTTAAAAAACATTCTTGGTTTCTTTGACATAGCAACAAAGGCTACTATTTGATAAGTGTGAGTTAGAACTTGAGGCAGAGAAAGAGCTCCAGTTGTTCTCAAAATCCTTTAGTTGAGTTCTTATTACCAATGAGAAGAGCCTCCCGGACCCCCAGGAGTTCCTTTTCCAGATGTGACTCTCTTCTCTCCGGACAAATGAAGCAACAGACATCTGGTCTTCTTAACCTCTGCTTCCTCAAAGTGTGGGAGGAAAGTCACAGATTCTAAAGGTAATTTATTTGAAAGAACACAGAGCAGATGGTCCCTTCCCTGAAGTAAAGAATTCAAAAATCCTCTTTCTCCAAGTGTTCTTGGGTGTGTCCAAGGTCATCCTCCTGGACATCTCAGGGTGGATCTGCCAACTCCGAGCCCTGCCATCTGCCTGGGTCTCAGTTAGTCTGTTAAGACAACTAGCCTGCAGAGATATCAGCCACAGCTTACCCGCTGGGGCATAGAAAAGCGATAAGAACTTTTGAGTTAAACAGATTTGACTCTCTCTCTCTCTCTCTCTCTCTCTCTCTCTCTCTCTCTCTCTAAGTCTCTCTCTCTCTAGTTCTCTCTTGGTCTCTCTCTCTCACTTTCCATATCAGTGACCTTGGTGACCTTGGGCAGAATTCTAATTTAGTCAGTTTGTTCACCCATTAAATGGGACAATTATACCTACTTCATTAGGATTGAAGATTTCATGAGATAATTAGTGTAAAGTGTTTATCCCAGAGCCTCACCTTAAAATCCACTTAAAAAATGTGAGTTATTGGAGGGGGCACAACACTTGGCATAAATAAGTATTTGGATAAAATCTAAATCTTAGGTTAAGCTGCCTCTCTCTCGCTCCCTAGGCTAGACACCAAAGGTAAGAGTGGTATTTTTCAAATACTCCCTCCGAGCCAGGGACAGAGCGAAGCCCTTCTGCGCACCACAGCCTGTGGATGCTAAAGTCACTGGCGTGTTTCAGATGAGGAAAGCAACCATATTCAGTGGGATTCCATGGCAAGAGCAGTCTCGTGCTGGCTTTCTGCAAGGTCTTCTCTCCCCAGAACCTTGCGTGGCTGTTGGCTTCTAACACTGAAAATGCCTCTCACATTGCCACGTGCAATGGCCTGCTTCTCTTTACTGTACCAAGCTCTCCCTGAAAATTCAGCTTCCTTTAAAATGCCACATATGTACACGTACACACGCGCACACACACACACACACACGCGCGCACACACCTCCTATTTGTTTACTGTTTTGTGTCTTTCCCACTGTAATACAAGCCCAAAAGGAGTAAGCTTGGCTTATCTTCTCCCCACCTGAGTACCTGGCACTTAAATGAAACACTCAATTGATGTGATTTGAATGAAATTTGGCAAATAAGCCCTTCTTTTGGAAGTAAGGAGTACCAGTTAGGAGACGGGAGTTTCAAGCTGAGCGAACTGTGCCTTTGACTCTTTGCGACCCCGTGCTAGCAGCCCCGTGGGAACACGCCTGGGGGAGATCTTCGACAGACCTTGCAGCGTCTTGTAAGAGCATGCGAGGTCTGGAAGGATCGTGAGAAGTCACGCAATGGAAGTGACATAGCAAGTCTACGGAGCGGCCATCTTGACTGAGACAGGGTCATGCTGCCTGGGCTCTCTTCAGGAGGCCTCCGGATGCCCAGTCACTCAGCTCCGAGCAATGTCGGCAGGGGGTGACTCAGCTGAGTTGCCCTCTTAGATTGCCGGTAGCCTCGCCCAAGGTTAAGCCCCTCCCTGCAGGGCAGCTGTATCCAGTGACCAGTCAGTGCAAGGTCCAGAGGTCTGGCACCACCAGGGCTCCTGTGGGGTCAGCCAAAGCTTTTTCGCAGCTTCCCCACAGGTCAACCCCTCATTTTGCTAGGCCGCACCTCCTTTACGATCAGGAACGGATTCCCCAGTCAACTCTGCACACTCAGAGATCCGTCCGCAGTTGTGTGCCAGGAAACCCAGACTCAGGTGCCACAGTGGCTTGGGTGTTGTCTGCTTTCTCTGAGAATTAATGACAAAGAAAAAGCTCTTCCTAGCACCAGTGTGAAGGGTGCTTCTCCACCAGTCCTACCCGTTCTCTGCTTTAACACGACACAGAACAAATTAAATCTCTCCATTCACCACCTCCCCATAGCCTCTTAGGTATTTGAACCGTCACATCTACTGCCCGCTCTAAGCTAACCAACTTCGCTTTCCTCTACTTTCCTAACATTCAGCACTTAGGCCTTCCTGTTTTTCTCTATAAATTCCCCCACATCCCTGGTAAAGTGTGTCGATTACAGAAAGAGCAAGAATGCCGTGTGTTTATGTAACACCCTATGCACCCCCCACAGCAAGGCCACCTTTAGGCAAAGGCAGGGACACCTCAGGCTGGGACACACCTGGAGTTTCTCTTTCATTTTGGTTATTTCTTTAAAACCTGTTTGTTCCCTTTGGGAGATGGCATGTGTAGGCCAACCACCCCCACCCCAGGTCATGCATAATCACTGATGATTCTTTTCATCAGAGACTTTCCCCTTTTGTTCTACACTTCCATTTCTGGCCAAAAGACAGTTAGCTCCTGTGTCACCCCACAGGGGTAATAGCCAAGAATCTCACCAGCAACCAAGTCAATCTTTTTTTTTTTTCTATCTGACTTGGGTCAGGTTGCAAATCTAATGGATATTGCTCTGTTGGGGGTATAAGAACATATTGTAAAACAGGCTGTTGTCTTTAAGAAGGGGGAAGAAAGTCTTATATTAACGGGCAGCACACATGTTACTATGACTACAGTTTTTAAAAGATTATGAGCAAGCCAAATGTCTTCTATTATTCATAAAGAAAAGATAATGCTTTGCCATCACCGAATGATACGCCCTGCATCAAGAAGCGCTGCCTTTTATCTGGATGTGTGGAAGGGAACAGCAGTTGCGTGTATTTTGTCAGCGTCATTAGCTCCTCCGGAGAGAATATAGAAACAGCACTGACGACGGAGCATCCACAATGCCGCAGATGACTTCTGAAGAGCTAATCTCCTCAGTGTTGTGCTATCTGACTTACGGAGCCGCTCTGCACATTGTCGCGGCAGTAATGCGGTAATCGGCTCTAAGTGTCCTGCTTCGGCTGAGACAACAGGCTTGGAGAGGCACCCATCTCACAGCAGATATATACATGGCAACCAGGAGGGCCTTTGGTGATGATCTCAAGATCTGAGTAAGAGCAGGGAGAGGTTGGAGGACGGAAACGTGGAGGACTGCTTCAGAGGGGTGCAGTCTGGGGGAGAAAGTGAGCTTGCAACCACATCAGAGAGGAGGCAGTGACCAAAGCTATTTGGGAGAGATGGCGTGGGCCAGACGGTGGATGACCAAGGCTGAGCTCAGAGCTGGGGAGACAATTTTGGTTTAACAAGTGCCTCCTTGACATGCTCTGCACCCAGCCCCTCCACCAGCCACTAAGGAGACAGGGATGACAAACACAAAGCTCAACCTCGTCAATGAGCATTTCACAGCTACTTGATCATCACTACAAAATTATGTCAATAGATCCTGGAAAATTTTCTAGGAACACTGTGTGGCACGTGCCCTGGTGAGTATGGCCAATTGGTTAGAGCAGGGACCAGTTGGTAGCCCGAGGTCAGAAGCCACAATTTAATTGGTCTACTTAAAGACAAAATTGGGATATCTTGCATGAAACTTAGACTTTTCTGGAAAATCTGAATAGCTAGTCACATTAAGGTCCTAACTGCAATGGCCAACGATTTTAGGAGGTCAGGTGGCTGGCCCCTGGAGGCACTCAGGGTCTCCACTCTCATTGCACCTCACCACTGACTTCGCTACTTGGGCATTTAAGTCTGGAGCCTTCTAGAATCTTCTTTCCAAGGAAGAAATCTTTAGATTAGTCACTGAAGGGTGAGTAGTAGTTTCCCAGGTTGAGAGGATAAGAAATGAGAAGAGAATAAAAAGCCAGACAAGGAGACCTAGACATGCAGAGGCGTACGGGCATGGCATACCACTGAATGTTTGAGTCCTGGCTTCATTTTGTTAAGGAATGGGTGCTCGGCACCTGGTCTGGCTCCTCTGGTTGGCCAAGGTAAAGCGAATGAGTGGAAGAGGTAGGTCTGTGTAGAAGTACTAAATGAGGGAGACAATATCTGCTAGAGACTTAACACAGAAAGCTGAAAGAAGGGAGCAGGCCTCCCCAGGGTTGAAACTAGAGGTACTCACAGACCCACGGCAGATCCAGCGCTCCAGTTACAGGTGCTTCCTGGCAAATCCCCCAAAAGTTACTGGCATTAAAGCAGCCATTTTATTTGGCTGATAGTGGGTGAACAGTTTGTAATGGTGTATCAAAGACAATTTATCTCTTTTATCAATGTCTGGAGCTGGCTAGAAGTAACCTAATCATCAGTGAGATTTCTGGTGGGTTGTTGATCAGAATATGCACATGTGATCTCTCTACCTGGTCTCTCTATATAACTTCTTCATGTTTCCTCCACACATGGTGGCTGAAATCTAACAGCAAGCATCTTAGGACAGAATGACAGAAGTGTGTGGCATATTTATGGTTGAACTTCAAAAATTATACTTGGTCACAACCTATCAGTCAAGACAATCATAAAGATCTAACCAGATTCAAGGGGAAAAACACAGATGTCTTATGGAGGAAAGAAAATATTGTGTATCAAGAACACATTGCAATCATAAGCGATAGAAAGTGTTTTCATCCTTGGAAAACATTGTATGCTATGTATAGCTCTTTGGAAATATCAATACAGATGGTCTCTGTTTTGTAATACTTTGACCTATGACTTTTCAACTTTATAAATATGCATTCTGTAGGAGCAATACTTCAAGTTATGAATTTCATTTTTTTCTTGTCTAGTGATATGTAGTACAATGCCCTCTTGTGATATGTTACAGAGGACTAATGTAAGTGTCTGAGCACATTTAAGGTAGCCTGAGCTAAGCTAGGATATTCAGCAACTTAGGTGTGTCTTTTGACTTAGATATAAAATATTCCCTGAAATACTCATGTTCAGAAGTAGATCTTGGTTAAAGATGGCAGGTCACAGGGGGCATGACCTGAAATAATATTTTCTTGTGCCTGGTTCCTACCTTCTCTCTTGGCTTCCAGCTTCTCTGCGTTGAGCAATAATCTCCCACCTAGCCCTACCATCATGCCTAGGAACGTACAAACCATGAACTGAACCCTCAGAAACTGTGAGCCAAAATAAACCTCTCCTTTTTGAGTTGTGAGAGCCAGATGTTTTGTTCCAGCAGTGACAAAGCTAACTAATCCAGCAAATCAGTACTGAAAATGAAGCCTTCATTATGACTCTACCTGGTCATGTGACTCAGAAGACTTTAGAACTGTTTGCAGGAGGAGTTTGCTGTGGTTTGAAGATGTTGGCTATAGAAGCCCAGAATGCTATAAGCTAAGCTTAATGGGTAATTCTGGTTGGAAATCAGAAGACCCAAATCCTGACAGGACTGGCGAAAGAATAGCGGTATTTCTGAGGTTTCAAATGGAAATGAGGACTATATTGTAAAATGGACTAGAGACCGTGCGTGTTTCATTCTGGAGAAGACTTTGTCTACATTTTACCTATGTCCTAAGACTTTGTGTGAGACTGAATTTAAAGGAGGCAGTCTGATTAATCCAGAAGAGGAAATTCCAGTGCAGCTCAACACTCAGGCTTAAGCTGAGTGCTCTTGTCTGTTTTTGCCAGATTTACAAAAAGAAATGGGACTGAAAAACAGAGCTGAATAACTTGAAAGAAAAATGCTGGTGGCCAGGAAGTGGCTGTAAAGTCAGGGCCAAAAAGAGCTTGGTTGCTAAGAAGATTACTCCTAAAAGGAGCCAAATACTTTGCATTAGGACAATAGGAAAGACAGCTTGAAGGCATCTCGGGAATCAGCAAAACCCCATCCATCCATCACAGGTTCAAAGGTTCAAACATGAAAACTATCATTTGAAAAAGAGCCCCTAGGCTCCTTGATTAAAAAGAGCCATTTAGGCAATCAGTGAGCCAACATTCATTCCCCCACACTCAGCCATCCAGCCCTCAGCCATGGTCCAAGAGGGCCTGGTCACTGCTTCAGCTTGTGGCAGATTGTGGTATTATCTTGGTATTATCTATGTGGTGCTGGTTTTAGAGGCATTCAGATGAGAAGAGTTATGAGCTCATAGAGGTTTCTACCCATATTTCAAAAGAAGATCTGTGAGGTAAGGCAGTATACCCTCTTTTGGTCAGTGCATGAAGCTGTTAGAGGAATCCACGAGTGCATTGACACAAGGAAGTTGCAGATATTGGGGGCATGAAATATCTCCAAAGGAAAGCCTCAGGTAATGAGCAAAGCCAGCCCAAATGAGAAACCCCATGTGGGCTGCAAGGTCTTAAGTACAAAACTGCTCAAGTGCTTTGGAGTTCATATTTCACCATAACATGCCCCAGGTGTTAGACATAGAGTTGTAATTACAATATGTAATGTTTTCCCTGTGTGATTTGGTCTTGCTTTAGTATCAATCCTTTCTGTTCTCCTATTCCTTCTTTTTGGAATAGAAATGTTTACTCCATGCTGTGTATGCTGTCTTTAACTTTTTTTGTTTGTTTGTTTGCTTCTTTGTTTGTTTGTGGGGACTCACATCTAAGAACTTGCCTTGAGTCTCAGAAGAAACTTTGGACTTTGACTCTTCTGGAATGCTAGAACTGTTAAGACTTTGGCAACTCTTAATGATGGAATGAACACCTTTTGCACAATGATTAAAGCACGAGCTTTCTGGGGACAGGAGTAGAATGTTATTGTTTAGATATAAAATGTCCCCTGAAATTTTCATGTTTGGAGGTAAGGCCTTGTCACAGGGAAAGGGCCACTGGGAACATTCATTCACCATATGGTTTCTCCTTGGAGCCAGCCTCCCATAGACTGAACCCACTGAAACTATCAGCCAAAATAAACTTCTCTTCCTTTAAGTTGCAGGTGTCAGGTACGTCGGTGCAAAAGTCATTATGGTTTTTGCGTTGTTGAAACTTGCCATTTAATACTGAAATATGTTCTTAAATGAATAGTATATTGTGTACATAATTTTACTGTACTTTTCTTAGTCTTTTACTAATAACTTATTACTTGCTATTCATTCTACATTGATTTTAGACGATGGAAATTGTCTAAATTTGGGTGTTTTTGTTCATGTTCAAAATGGGTTATAAAGCAGCAGAGACAACTCACAACATCAACAACTAATGCATTTGGCCCAGAAATTGTTAATAAACATACAGAGTGGTATAAGTTAATGAGCATACAGAGCAAGATGTTTTGCAAAGGAAATGAGGGCTTTGAAGGTGAGAGGCAAAGTGGCAGACCATTAGAAATTGACAATGACCAACTGAGAAAGTATCAAAGCTGATCCATTTACAACTACACAAGAAGTTGCAAAAGAACTCCATACTGACCATTCTCAGGTTGTCTAGTGTTTGAAGCAAATTGGAAAGGTGAAAAAGCTCTGTAAATGGGAGCCTTGTGAGCTGACTGAAAATCAAATTATTATTTTGAAGTGCTGTCTTCTCTTGTTCTAGTCAGCAATAATGAACAGATTCTTGACTGGATTGGGGTGTGTCACCAAAAATGGATTTTGTACAATAATCAGCAATGACCAGCTCAATGATTGGACCAAGAAGAAGCTCCAAAGGACTTAACCAAAGTCAAGCTTGCACCAAGAAAAGGTCATGATCACTGGTGCTCTGCTGCCAGCTTGATCCACTGCAGCTTTCTGAGTCCAAAGAAAACCATCACATCTAGGAAGTGTCCTCAACAAATCAACATGACACATTGAAACTGTAATGTCTGAAGCCAGTATTAGGGTCAAGGTCTTCACAACAACACCTGACTGCAGGCTACATAATCAACACTTCAAAAGTTGAATGAGGTGGGTTGTGAAGTTTTGCCTCCTGTGCTATGTTAACATGACCTCTTGTCAACCAACTACTACTTCTTCAAGCATCTCGACAACTCATTGCAGTGGAAAGACTTCCATAAACAGTTGGACACAGAAATATTTTTCCACGAGTTCATTAGACACCAAAGCATGGATTTTTTACATTAGATAAATAAATTTATTTCTCATTTGCAAATGTAATGATTCCTATTTTGATTAATAAAAATATGTTTGAGTTATGATTTAAAATTTATCATCCAAAACATCAAAGACTTTTGCACCAACCTAATATTTTTGTCCTAACAATGGGTAAGTGGCTAATACATGGTATATTAAATGTATTTTTCATCTCTAATATTTTCAACTGACAATGAGCTTCTTGTAACACATCCAAACTATAAATTAAGGAAGATCTATATAACAGACTGATTGACTCAATTTGTTTTTAACTCAAAAAAATTGTATATATGAGGCTGAGATTAAGGTAGTGGTCCAAGCTAGTAGAATCCATACAGAAGATCTTAGCAGGTAAGTTCTCAGTGAGTAGATTCTGTTTTAAGATATAAAAAATGATGACATCTTCCAGGGCATAAGCAAGGATGAAGAAGAAAAGAGCTACAGGAACTGAATCCTGGGGCATTCCAATATTTCAATGTCTGGAAGATGAAAAGGAGCTACCAAAGAATCCTAAGAAAGAGAAGCTGGTGACACACAAGGATGCCCACGAGTGCATGAATCTTGAAGACCAAGAGGGAAATTATGCTTCAAGGAGTAAAGAAGCATCAGCCAGTGATTCCTACAGCCCATCAGCACTGGAGTTTTGCATCCAGTGATGAGAAGGTCTGAGTACTTGTTAGGTAGAAATATGAAAGTAGTGTGTAGGACAATTTGGACACAAATGGGGGGGGGGGGATTAATCTAAGATGATCAAATTTAACTCCTATATCTCAATCCTGAGGCAGTTTAAGGAACTAGACAGTGCTGGCCACAATTCTGATGGAAGAGTTGGAGCTGAAGTTGGAAAATGGAGGGAAACGAGGAGCAGAGATTGGTGGAGAACTAGCAGGAGGGTGTGCCTGTCAGAGCAACAGTTCCGGCGAGGATTTCCAGCTGTCGAGGCATGCGGCAACTAGGCCCCAGTGCCACGGTTGACCCATTGCGAGTACCTAAGTGCTCACTCTTGTTTGTCCAGCCCCGATTAGCCTTTAAAGCATCTTGTTACGGGAGACACAGTTTATTAAGGAATTAGTAGGGGCTAAACCACACATATTGCTGAGGAATGAGTTACCTTCATAGACAACTTCATTTTACACAGTCCTAGGAAGATGCTGGCAGAACAAAGCTCTGAAAACTAATAAATAAAAACAGTTTTTAAAACGATCCTGGCAGTGTCCTCACTGCCTCCATTTGGCCCAGTGTATTCTTTGTAAGTATTCTCTGTTCTGCTCTGTGCGCTTATCAAAAGCCTTTTTAAGAAATTAAACCCCCTAAGCACACACAATGCTTACTCAAAGAAAGAGTTAACCATTCCAAAGGCTCCTGAGGCTCACCATTCCTGGTTTCTTCTCTCTGGCTTTTACGTCGCACACACTGCAAGGGCCCTGCTTGCTCTTTGGTGTCTTCTCTTTCTTCCTGTAATTGGTTTGTTTCTGTGTTTGCTCTGTGACCTGTGAGGAAAACATGGTCTCCTGAGCAATCAGGCCCAGGATCTTGCTTCTGCACATCCCCTGACATGCAGGATTATGCCACTGTTAAAGTGACAGGCAGTGTGATATCTGTGTGTTCGGGGATGTCATGGAAGCTGTTGGTTGTATTGGCTGATGTCTCGACTCTCGTCTGAGTATGTGATATCACACCGGGTAACTTGGACATCGAGGTCTCCACACTTTCAGTGCCAAGCTGCAAGTCCTGGTTTAATAAGCTTTGTAGCATCTTATTAATATGTTACACCTTATGTATTAAATATATATATTTACATACATGCATATCACATATATAATTAATAAACACATGCTATAAACTTATTTGGAGATAGTAGGAACTGAGCCCAGTAATTTTCACTGATTTACATCCCTTGCTGTTTTTTTGAAACAGGATCTTGGTCAGTCATGAAGTTGCCCATGCTAGGGTCAAATTTTGGAATTACACCTTGAACCACAACACCTGGATAAACACATTATATTTCTTTGTGAGGGTTTCATTCTTTAAATCTACTTCAGGGAAGGCATGGGCTTTGGAGAGGCTAGGACCAAAGGTTCAAATGTGTGCTCTGTTGTCACCTTCTGTGTGCTCTTCTGTAAAATGGAAGGAAAGGGGCTTAATAGGGTTTATGAGGGCTTCGAATTCATGCAAGGCCTCCAGCATATCTTGGAGGTCAATTGTTGAGAAGTCATTACTGTAATGAAAACTTCTCCCTAAAATCTTGACTTATTGTTTCTCCCAGCATGCTTGTCTACATTTTTACTTCTCAGAAAAGTAGTACTGTCTTGTTTTAGTTACAAGTGTCTTGTAGAAGTTGGTATGTATGCAGTGAATTTCCCATGGGGTCTGAAGTACTAAGACAGAGATGGCATGTTCACAAATCAGTTTGCATTACCCAACCAGGAAAAGGAAACCACTCGACTGCTCAAAGCAGAAAAGACTTGTGTGCCAGGGATTTGTTACATTGGGTGGTGGAAGAGCTGAGAAGCCAGATAGCACAATGAGGCAATGGAGTGTTAGAAACAACAGGAAGCCATGACTCTTTGCCAGATCCCAGCAACAGAGAAAGGAAGGAAGACCAGGCAGAACCTGGGGTCACCCTGAAGAAACTGGAATCACAAAGGAGCTGCAGCTGTGACTGGTGACTCTAAAGCTGTCAAAGAGGGGACATAGTTTCTCTTTTCTTCCTCTGTCTATCTTCTGCCAGCTTTCCACCAGCTGAGCTGAGCCTCACCGGAAACCACTGACATTAGAAAGGTAAGAAAGGCTGCCAGCCCCCTCCCACAAGGAGCAGGAGGCAAAAGAGGGAGCTCAGCTCTTCCCAGATTGGCACTGTCTTCTCAACCTGTTGTTCAGCTCAGAGCTATCGGGTACCTATGGTGGGCCTGGCCCTGCACCAGGTGAGGGAGTGGGAGGTGGAGATAAGCCCGGCATGGTGCCTGCCTCAGGGAGCAAATGAAAAACCAGACCTAGCATGCCCTGCAGAACTTCTCCCCAGGGAACATTTCCCATTCAACATCTCTTCATTTTTAACACTCAAACTTTGTCGTCCTCGATCCACCAGTTTTGGCTAATAGTTACATGGAGAAAATATTTGTCACAAAAAAATTCATTACTACATTTTAGCAAAACATTCTAGAGGACAAATAATTGCCCCAGCTTCCTGTGTGATTTTCCTGCCATATATCTTTGGCCTTCTGCCAATCCTTCTTTCACAAATACAGATTTGGTCATTCATTGTCTGCCTAAAATGCTTTGTTTTAAGACAAAATGCCAGAACTTCCCAACGCGACCTTGTGCCCTTCCTCCCGTCCTTACACGCCAGCATACCACTTCCTTCCAGGGTGCACTTCTTGTACTCCTCCCTCTCTACTTTCACTAAGTTCTCTCCTAATCTTTCAGACCTCAGCTCAAGCTGAGAAGTCCTCCTTGATTTCCTGCTAAAGTTCAGTCTTCCTTTTCAGGTTTCCATATGGTCGTGTCCCTTTCCTTTTCCTTCCTCAGTTGGAGTCTTCTATTTGCCTGCACTCATGCCCATCTCCCAGGCAGTTCAGACCCTTCAGATAGGAGGGGTTTCTGTTTCTCTTGCCATGACACCCTCAGCAGTAAGCAACTTGGGGGCATTTGGTAAATACTTGCAAGAACCCAGAGGGTAGGCAGATATGGTGGGTGACTGTGTGGATGGATGGATACGTGGATGGATACATGGGTAGCTGGGTAGGGGCAGATGAAAAAGTTGCATGGATATGTGGACAGGTAGGTAGACTGAAGGTTGGATGAACAGAAGGATTGATGGATATGGTGATTGTATTGCATAGCTGAATGGAGAGTGGACAGTTGAACAGTTACATGTATGGTTGCATGTATAATTGGGTGGATGGATAGGTAGATGAGTAGATGGGTGTGTAAGTGGTGGGTGGAAAAAGGAAGGAGTGAATGGAGGAGGTGTGGTATGTCCCATATGCGGGTGTTAGAAGGACATATCACTCACTGAATGAGCTGTAGCGATGAAGAATACGAGCCACTGTTCTCTGGTATGATTTGTTACATTGGGCATTAAGGGCTGTTCTCTGGTATGATTGGTGCCTAGGAATTATATGCTTCCTGTGTTAGTCATCTTTCTATTATTACCTGAGAATGGCAAATTAAGAGACAAAATATTTATTTGGCTCATGGTTTCAGAAGTTAGGTTCATGGTCATTTGACCTGGCCAGGCAGAACACGCATGGTGAAACAGAGCTGCTCACCTCATTGCCTTCAGGAAAGACAGAGAAAGAGAAGGAAGCCAAGGACAAGATTTACTCTTCAAAGATACACACTGAGTGGCTTACTTCCTCCGATAGGCACCACCTTTTGAAGGTCCCAATAGCATCATCAGCCAAGAATCAAACCTTAAACACTTGAGTCTTTGGGAGGCATTCCAAATCTGAACTTCCTCTTGTTTTTATCTCGTGTACTCTTTTCTCACCATCCGAAAGAGATCCTTGTTTCAGTATCACAAGAATTCTGTAGGAGTATGGCGTCTACTTGAACTGTTGAGAGAAGTCTACAGCCACTTCCCTCAACTGTAAGCCATTTGGTTAGATGTGAGTCCTAATCTCTTTTTATTCTTGCCCTTTGGTTTTCACAGACACAAAGAAGCTAAATTGGGTTGTTTTCTTCCATAGATGTGGAAACAAATTTGGGAAATTGGATGACCAGTTTTATGTGCCAATTTGACTACACATAGTCCCCAGTGATTTCATCAAACACTAATTTAGGCATTGCTACGAGGAATATGTTATGGATATGATTAATGTTTATAATCAATAAACTTTAAATAAGAGAGATTGTTTTTGATATACTGGGTAGACCTGGTCCAATCAGATGAATGATCTGAAGAGCAGGACCAAAGTTTCTATGAAGAAGGGAAAAAAATTTCCTGATTTTTCGTTTTTTCTCTCTGGGCTTCCTGGTTGCCATGAGATGAGTAGCTGTTCTCTACAATGCACCTACACCATGTTGTTTCTGTCTTGGAACTAACTGGCCATGGACTGAAATATCTCAAACTGTGAATATTTCTTTCTTAACAAAGAAGAAAAAAGAAAAAAAGAAATTCCCTGTGTGGACAGAAACATCAGCTTATGTCTGAGAGTTCTAGTCTGTCCTTCCTAGTGGTCTGTCTTGCCAGCTTCTTCTAACACAAGTATATATATATATAAACAAATGTATATCCACATGCACAGCTATGCAAAATTCAATGACGGGATGCATTCTGAGAATACATTATGTGGTCAATTTTATCATTGCACAAGCATCATGTGACTATTCATTCCATCCCAGGCGGTCTCATCCTATCAAGAAATGCAGTAAACATGAAATGTATGAGGATACTACCAATGTAACAAGACACTATGTTTTACAGTGAACTTTTTGTTTAATAAGGAGGAGTACAGTCTAAGAGAATAATCAAAAGCATTGCATAGTAAATTCATAGAAAATAATTATCTATTTAATCATCAAATATCATGTACTATATATTTGTATATTAACTATTATATGTGTGTTTTGCATGACTGCCTGCATAGTAGATTTGTTTATACCAGCATCACCACAAATATGGGAGTAATGTGCTTGATTATGACATTACAATGGCTATAATACTAGTAGGACATAGGAATTTTTGACTCCATTATAATCCATGATACCAGAGTTTGATATGCAGTAGTCCATTATTGACCAAAGCATTACTATTCGGCTCATGCCTGTACATGTACATATGAACGTGTGTGTGCGTGTGTATGCGCACATTTTCCTGTTACCTTATTTGTCTCCCCACTGGAACTCTGACTGATCCAGGGAGAGAAGAGAAGGGGCATCAGAGTCACAGGATAGTGTCTGCAGCTGAATTCGTGGTGTGGAGTCCCCTCAAGTGAACAGTCATAAGCAAATACCATAATAAAACCAGTGGGCACACATTATGGCTGTGGGGGTACCCATGAAATGGGTGATTATCTCCATCCCAAGAACCCCCATGTATGGCCTGAGATGTTGCCCTGGCCCCAGAGATCACTCTAAGAGTCGTCACAACTCCTTAGAATGGTTTGTTTTCCAGTATCTGAGAAATACAAAGGTCTTCGCAAAATGGCACTGGTGGGCCCTCCGGTACATGCAGGTTTCTCTTCACCCATGTGGGGATGAATTCTAGAGTGGCCGATACTTGCAGATCACTGACCTTCGTGTCAATCAGCTATGTCCTCAAAACATGACTTCTCTGGGGGCAGAAACATCATTCTCTCCTTCAGGACAAAGCACACCCAGAGCTGAGGGCTAAGAATAGTCTTGGGGACTGTGCCAACATAGCAAGGTCAACATCGGCTTTCCAGAAGATGCCTCATGGTCACTGCCTTTGGGCTTCTCAGTGTGCAATGGTGGAGACAGATGTAAACACACAAAGACACTGCATGTGGTCCTGAAGATGCCAGAGGGAAGGACAAGGGTCAGAGAGCCTGGGGTAAGAGGAAGTGACATCTCTGCCTAGAATAAATAGTGAAGGCTCCTCGGGCTTAAGCCAAGTTTAGAAATGCACCTGGGGATGATCATAACTCACTTCTTTTTCTTCTGAGAACTTTCTTTGGGTCTCAAGTTTCTGTAATGTCTTTGAATGGATTCTCTTGGTTAATTCTTATAACCATCAAAAAAAGAAAGAAAGAAAAGGAGCTTCTCTTGTGATAGATAGATAGATAGATAGATAGATGATTGATAGATGAAGAAAAGTAGATGCAGAGAGAAAAGTTAAATAATTTGCCCAATATCATGTTACCAGTGAGTGGTACCACTAGGATGAAGAACTGAGGTGGCCCAAGTTCAAGACTTTGCCCACCCCCCAACAGAAGAAATGCATCTCCCAGGTGAAGTCACAAGCTAAATCTATTCTTCCTCACAATTAGATTATTAAACTGTAACTGATATACATGTTTCGAGTAAAGCCAAGAAAGTGAAATTACAATAAATCCTGGTTTGGGTAAAAATAATTAAATAAAAAACTTAAAATATTACTTTGAATGTTGATACATCTATTTCTCTGTTTTATCAATATTTAAAATAAGCTGTATAATATCTCAAAACATGCACATAAAAGTGAATACTTTCTCATTGTTTTAAACTTGAATTTGCCTCAGCATGAAAGTGCCACCGGCTGTCTTTGTTTTAGGTTTCAATATGTCTCAGCATGACAGTGTGGCAGTCTGCTTTTATATAAAATGCTAATATTTTATGCATATGAACTTTTGGCATTAATTTTTATTTTTAAAAACACTGATTTAAAATATCTTTCTTGGTTTCTGAAATATTGGGCACCTGTGACAATCTCTCTCTTTCTTTCTCTCTCTTTTTCTCTCTCTCTACCTCTATCTCTGATCCTTTCTTTCCATTGCTAGGGATTGAACCCAGGGCTTCCTCATTAAACTACATCTCCAGGTTATTTTTATTTTTTTATTTTAGGACAGAGCCCCTTATTAAGTTATTCAGTTGGACAACCAGGTAGCCATGAACAGAACCCCACATGCACCTGGGAGCTTGCAAGACTGAACCTTCCAGTGCCCCATCACTCCTTTGCACCAGAGACAGCCAGGTGGCCACCACCAGAGTCCTGCCTCGACCTGGGAGCTCGCGGGACTGGGCCTTCGCATGCCCCATCCAAAGACAGCCAGGTAACACTTAAAACAGAAAAATTCTAATTTAAGAATCTCAGGAAAAGAAACAGAACCTATCAACAATACCAAAGCCTCAACTTACTATAACAGAGCCACAAGGAAATGTAGCACTAAATCTCCTACAGAAAGACCCGACACCTCAGAAAATAATACTAGCGATCTTGAAATAGCAGATTAAAAAGGCAAAATGATGATAATTTCTGGGACCAGAAATTCTTATAAATGAAACAGGAAATAAAAGAGCTATGTCGAGACATGGCTATACTATCAGCAAACATTGACAAGAAATTAGAGGGAAATAAAGAAGGTACAAACCAGAAGATGATGAAGGCAATAGAAGAAATTAGATAATAATTTAGCAGGGATATAAAAATATTAAAAGCTGACTTTCAGTATGTAGAAAACACACAAGAAAAAAAAGTAACCAGTTTGAACATTTTGAGAATAGAATATCAGACCTAGAAGATAAAATGGCTGAGCTGAAATATACAGGCTGTAAAGAACACAAAACAAAAAGAGAAAGAAAGGGAACGGTTACAAGGGCTGACAGATGACTCAAAGAGAAGCAACCTCAGAACTATGGAAGTGCAGGAGAAAACTGAGGACCAAGCAAAAGGCTTACAGGCCATGTTCAATGGAATTATGTAAGAATATTTCGAAAATCTAAGGAAAGAAATGAACATGGAACTACAGCAGGCATATAGAACACCAAACAACTTTGATCAGAAGAGAACCTCATCCCAGCACATCATAATTAAATACTAGAAACCCAACACAAAGAGAGAATATTAAAATCTTTAAGAGAAAAACAGAGGGTGACTTACAAAGATAAGCCCATCAGGATAACTGCAGATTTCTCAACTCAGATCCTGAAAACCAGGAGAACACGGAGCAACATCATTCAAGCACTAAGAGAACACAAATGCCAACAAAGATTATATCCAGCAAGAATATCTTTTAAATTTCATGATACAGAAAGCTTAAAGAAATTTGCAGCCACTAATACTGCACTGCAGAAAATACTTAAAAATAACTTAGAAAGCAAAAGGGAGGCTAACAATACCAAAAACCCCAGAGAAAGAGACAAGAGTTATAGAAGAATGACCTGAGAAAAATGTAAATATGGTAAATAATGCTGAAAAACTATAACAATTGTAGGACATACCAAACATACCTCTACAATTACTTTGAACAGGAATGGCCTCAACTCACCTACTAAAAAACATAGACTCCTTTACTGGATCAAAAAAAAAAAAAAAACCAGAAATCTACAATTTGCTGCTTATAAGAAACACACTTCACTCATAAGAAAACTCATAGACTGAAAATAAAAAGATGGAATTCAATATTTCATGCAATAGGATTCAGGAAACAAGCAGGGGTAGCTATAATAGTCTCAGAGTTATCAGATTTCAAAACAAAACAGGTGAGGAGAGACAAAGACGATCACTATATACTGATTAAGAGAAGAATAGAACAATTATCGAAATATATACTCCCAACTCTAGAGCACCCAATTATGTAAACCAGAAATTATTAGGTCTGAAAGTACATATAAGCCCCAAGACACTTAGAGCAAGAAACTTTAATGCTCCACTATCATGGATAGATACATCAACTAGACAGAAAATCCACAAAGGTATACAACAGCTAATCGACACTAAAGAAAACTTAGACATAATATGTTTACAAAGTTTTCCACCCAACATCAACAGAATACACATTCTTCTCAGCAGCATATGGAACATTTTCTAAAATAGACTATATTCTAGGTCATAAGTCATGCTTAAATGAATAAAAAGGAATAGAAATAATTCCTCATATACTTCCAGATCATATGGGGATGAAACTAGAACATAACAGCAAAAGAAACAGAAGAAAATACACAAATACATGGAGACTAAGCAACTTACTACTGACCCAACAATTAATTACAGAAGAAATCAGAGAAAAAATCAAAATATTCAGAGTTAAATGATGAAGGAAGTACATCATATCAGAATCGATGGGTAATAATAAAAGCAGTAATTAGAGGGAAATTCATAGTCATAAATGCACACATCAAAAGAACATAACAGTCACAAATAAACACATTAATGATGAACCTTAAGGCCCTAGAGAAACAAAAACAATATAAGCCAAAAAGCAGTAGAAGAAAAGAAATTAGAAAGAGCAGATCTGAAATTAATGAAATTGAAATATAAAAGACAATAAAAAAGATTAATGAGTCAAAGAGCTGGTTCTTTGAAAGAATAAAAAAGATTGACAAACCTCTAGATATACTCATCAAAAGAAAGAAAGAAAAATCACAGATTAATGCACTTAGAAATGAAAGGTGTGAAATTACAACAGATGCTGCAGAAATTCAGAATATTATGAAAATTACTTTGAACACCTATATTCTAACAAGTTAGAGAATTGGGGAAAATGTACCACTTCCTAGAAACATACAAAATACCAAAATTGAATGAAGAAGACATAAAAAATGTTGAATAACCCCATTAAACACACAGAAATTGAAGCAGCAATAAAAGCTCTACCGACAAATAAAAGCCCAGGACCAGATGGAGTCACAGTGAATTTTTTCTGTATTTCAGAAGAGAACTAATTCTTCTCAAACTGTTCCATGAAGTTGAAAGAGAAGGAATACTACCAAACATATTTCTGGAGGCTAGCATCACCTTAGTCCCAAACCAGAAAAGGATTTAACCAGGAAGGAAAATTATAGACTAATATTCTTAATGAATATAGATGCAAAAATTCATAATAAGATTCTAACAAATAGAATCCAACAAGTAATCAGAAAGATCACACACCATGATCAAGTGGGCTTTATTCCTGGGATACAAGGCTGGTTCAACTATGTACATCAATCATTGTAATACACCACATCAAAAAAAGCAAAAACACAAACCACATGATCATCTCAATTGATGCAGAAAAAGCCTTTGATAAAATTCAACACTCTTTCATGATAAAAACTCTGAGAAGAATAGGTATAAAAGGGACTTATCACAAACACATAGAAGCCAAATATACCAAGATTATTGCAAGTATTATAGTTAATTACTAAAAATTAGAAGTGTTTCCTCTCAAATCAGGAACATGACAAGGCTGCCCACTCTCACCACTCTTATTCAACATAGTCCTTGAAATATTTGCCATAGCAATCAGGCAAGAAGGTGAAATAAAGGGAATTTGCATTGGAAAGGAGGAAGTCAAACTATCCTTATTTGCATGTGATATGCTTATCTACATGGAAGACCCCAAAAACTCCACTATGAAACTCGTGGAAATAAACAAATTCAGCCAAATTGCAGGCTAAAAAATCAATAGCTTTTTTCTACACCAACAATGAACTCACTAAGAAAGAGCTCAGAAGAATAATCCACTTCTCAATAGCCCAGCAAAAAGTTAAATATCTAGGAGTGTACCTAACAAAAGAAAGGAAGGATCTATATAAAGAAAACTTCATCACACTGAAGAAAGAAGTTTTAGACAACATCAGAAAATGGAAAGACATCCCTGTTCTTGGATAGGCAGAGTCAACATAGTCAAAATGACTATACTGACAAAACTGATAAACAGATTTAATGCAATTCCTATCAAAATATCAACAAGTTTTTTCACAAAACTTGAAAAAATAATTCTTAAATTCATATGGAACCGAAAGAGACGTAGAATAGCGAAAGCAATCTTAAGTAACAAGACTAAGGCAGGAGGCATTACAATTCCAGACTTCAAGCTATAAAGATATAATTGTAAAAAACTATATGGTACTGGTACAAAAAAAAAAGACAGTGCAACAGAATTGAGGATGCAGACTTCAAGCTATAAAGATATAGTTGTAAAAAAACTATATGGTACTGGTACAAAAAAAAAAAGACAGTGCAACAGAATTGAGGATGCAGAGACAAACTCAAATACCCTCAGCTACCTGATCTTCAATAAAGGAGCCAAAATCACACACTGGAAAAAGCATAACCTCTTCAACAAATGGTGCTTGAAAAATTGGACATCCACATTCAGAAGAATGAATACAGACATACACCTGTCACCACGCACCAACATCAAATAAAAGTGAATCAAAGACCTACATGTTAAAACTGAAACATTGAACCTTCTGGAAGAAAAATTAGGCAAATATCTGAAAGACATAGGTGTAAGCAAAGACTTTCTTAATAAGACATCAAAAGCAAAAGAAATAGCCCCCATTACTTCTAAAAAATGGGATTATGTCAAAGTAAAAAGTTTCTGCACAGCAAAGAAAATTATCAACCGTGTAAAAAAAGAACCAACAGAATCGGAAAAAATATTCACCACCAATAACTCAGATAAGAGGCTCATAACCAGAATACATAGGGAACTGAAGAAAAGAAGGCCCTTGAAATCAACGACCCTATTGAGAAATGGGCAAAAAAAAAAAAAGAATAGGCAGCTCTCAGAGGGAGAAATTTAAATAGCCAATAAATATGTTCAACATTCCTAGCCATAAGAGAAACGCAAATCAAAACATCACTAAGATACCATCTAACTCCAGAGAGATTGGCATATATCAAGAACTCAAACAGCAATCAGTGCTGCTGAGGCTGTGGGAGAAAGGAACCCTCCTGCACTGCTGGTGGGAATGTAAACTGGTACAACCACTATGGAAAGCAGTATGGAAGTCTCTCAAAGGGTTGGAAATAAATATCTCCTTTGATCCAGCAATATCTCTTCTGGAAATTTTCCTAAGAGAGCTAAAAACAACATAACAGATATACATGCATACCCATGTTCCTAGCAGTACAGCTAACAATAGTTAAAATGTGGAAGACACCAAATACTCATTAATAGACCATCAGATACATAAATTGTGGTATTTATACACAATGGAATACTACTCATTTATGAAGACAGATAGGTTGGCGGCTTTTGTAGGCAAATGGAGGCAACTTGAGACCATCATGCTCAGTGAAGAGAGTCAGAAGCCGAAGGTGAGGTATCTAATGGTTTCTCTGACATGAGAAACCCAGATCACAATTATTTCATAGAACTTAGTATGGGGAATAATGGGAACTGGAGGGGAGGGGGAGAGGAGGGAGGTTAGAAAAGGGAAGGATTTGTAACTTTGCCACAAAATGTATGTGCACAAAATACTGAAGATCAATGTAAACTTTATGGGTTGCTCTTATACATACCAATAAAATGGGGAAAGGGAACAAAAGATACTCAGTTGCTCCAGCTGATCTCAACCTTGCAATCCTTCTGCCCCAGCCTCCCAGGTTGCTGGGATTATAAACCTGTACTACCAGGCCTGGATAGACTTGTGTCTTAAAAAAATCATGCTGGCCGTAAACCATCCAGAAGACTCATTCTTCTCTCAACAGAGAATGGGCAAAGCTGGTGTAGAATGAGAAGCTATCAGATGACGGCTGGAAGTCTTCTGCTGGATGCCATTGTTAGTACTCCCAGGACTGAGCACTGGTAAACTATGGCGCTGTATGGAAACTCTACATAATATATAATAATCCCCCAAACAACCCTCAAGACATCAATCCAGTTTTCAGCCTTCAATCAATCTTCTCTAAATAATTTTCTTCGATTTCTCAGATAAATTTTACTTTCCTCTTCTCTCCCTATATCAGAAGAGACTGCCAGTCCAGATGAGTTCTGTAGACTAACAGTGTCCAACCCAGAAAATCCCTGAAGATTACCATAAAGAGTGATAGACCTACCACAAAAAGACTTTAAAAACAAATTTTCATAGCATCTTTATTCACAGAGGCAAGCAAACCAAATGTCCCCAAATGAGTGAATGGTTAATCAAACTCTAGAATACTTACACAATGAGATGTGGCTTAAAAATAGACCAGTTCAAGCAGGATTAATACCTAGGATATACAAAGAACTCAAAAACACAAAGCCCATAAAATAAATGCCCCTATCAAGAAATGAATGGCTAAAATGAAAAGAATCTTCTTAGAACAAGAAATGCAAATGGCCAACAAGCACATGAAAACGTATTCTTCATCGCTGGCCATAAGAAAAATACAAACAAAAACAATGTTGAGATATCACCTCACCCTAGTGAGAGTGGCCTACATCAAGAACTCAAAACCAATAACTGCTGGTGAGGGAGCAGAAAAAAAGGAACTCTGCTCCATTCTGGTGGGAATGTAATCTGGTACAACGATTATGGAAAGCAGTTTGGAGATTCCTTAGAAAGCTGATTCCTTAGAAATTCCATTTGATCCAGCTACTGCTCTACGGGGCATGTTCCCAAAAGAAATAAAGTCAGCATACCAAAAAGACACATGTATATCCATGTTTATAGCAACACAATTGATAAGAGCCAAATCCTGGAAACAACCTACCTGCCCATCAGTAGAGGAATGGTTAAAGAAGATGTGGTACCGATACACCATGTGTCTTAGTTACTTATTCATTGTTGTGACTCAATACCCGACACCCACAAACTCAGGAAAGGAAAGATTTATTTAGCTCACAGTCTCGAAGGTCACAGTCCATTCGGGGCGGCCGGCAACAATCAGAGTACATGGCAGAGACAGAGGTGGAGGCAGCTTCCCGACAAACAGGAAGACAAGCTGAGGCTAGTTGAGACTAGTCTCCGTCCTGCAGGAAGGCAGGTGCAGCTTATGTAACCTTTCAGGACTCCGCCCAGTAACCAGTTCCTCCTGCATCCAGGTGTGGCCACTACACACTGTTAATCCTAACTTAACTGCAATCCACCCCTCCAGACCAGACCACAATCCACAAACATCACATGGTTCCACTAAAATACATGAGACTTTTGGGGGACACTCCAGATCCTAACCACCACACCATGGAATACTATGCCACCATAAAGAAAGACAGATATGAAGAATCTGAGTGAAATTGGAGCCTAGAGTGAAGAATGCTCAGTGAAATGGATCAAACACAAATGATTGACTATAGATTGGTGTTCCTCTTATAAAATTCACAAAATAGTGGCACAAGTAAGTCTCAACATAAGTGACAGGGTAGAAAGAGGAGCAACAGCCAGCTAGGAAACGGATGAACCCCTGAAAAGAGGAGGGCATGAGCAATCATTAATTCCCCAGACCCCAGGTCTCTAATGTGTTATAGAATTTGGAAGTCATGTATAATGAGTAGATTTTTGGAGCTCTTTCCACAGGGTGTCAAATGAATAACATGTAGAAGATAACAATGATAATTTACTTCACTAGCACAAATATTGTATTGTATATGTGTATCCCTTAATAACATGTTGTACTTCTTAAATATACACAATAAAAATAGTAAATATAACAAGCACGATGTGCATATTTAATCTTAAAAGCATTTCACTGAGAGAAAGAACTAGATGCTAAGTATATATATATATATATATATATATATATATATATATACGCTCTCATTTGTGAGAGAAAATACAGGCAAACTCTACAGCTTTACACTGAAGAGACATAGTTATTTGGGGGAGAGAAGAGAGTAGGATGAAATATTGACTGGGAAGGAGTACAAGGGAAATTTCTGCAGTGATGAAAGTGTTCCATTATTGATTTGAGTGGTAATCACGCTGGTACATATATATTAAAAATTCATCAAATAGTACACTTAAGATTTGTGTGTTACAGTACACATAAATTATGTCTCAATTTAAAAATATGTAAAAACAAATTAAATACTTTTAAAGGAAGTGATTGATGTACTTAAGTGTGCATGTAAATCTTTACAAAAATGCTAAAACCCAAATTTCAGCTGAAATGTATTAGATCAATGCTGCACAACAGAATTTTATTCAGTGATACAAATATCCCATAACTAAACTGTCCAGTATAGTAGCCACTAGCCACGTGTGGCTAACAAACACTTGAAATGTGCTTAGTGCAATGGCGAAATTGAATTTACCTTATTTTAGTTATTTTAAAGTTAGGTATAGTTGCTAATGGCTACCATTTTGGACAATAGCACATAGATTTCAGACACTCAAGTGTTGTACAAAAATGTGCACATTTTCCACATTAAACCAAAAGCAAGAACCTTCAATTGGGCCACTCAGGAATGTAAATACTTTCAGGGTCACAGTGAATACTTTGAAGACAAGAAATCACCTTCTGATTCTTTTTTCTTTTTCCCCCATTTTATTGATATGTGTAAGTGAAAATTTTGAGGTTTACTGTGATCTTGAGCATTTTGTGCACATACATATCTTGGTAAGGTTACAAGATTGTTCCCTCTCTCCTTTGCCCCCCCCCCCCCAGTTCCCATTATTTTCCCCATTACGTTCCGTGAGATAATTGTAATCTGGGTTTCTCATATCAGAGAAACCATTCAACATTTCACTTTCTGCTTCTGACTCACTTCACTAAGCATGATGGTCTCAAGTTTCCTCCATTTGCATACAAAAGCCTCCAACCTATCTCACTTTATAGATGAGTAGTATTCCATTGTGTATAAATACCACAGTTTGTGTATCTATTGGTCTGCTGATGGGTATTTTGGTGTCTTCCACATTTTAGCTATTGTTAGTTGTGCTGCTATGAACATGGGTATACATGTACCTCTGTTATGTGTTGTTTTTAATTCTTTGGGGAATATTCCCAGAAGAGGTACTACTGGATCAAAGGAGATATTTATTTCCAATCTTTTCGGAGACTTCCATATTGCTTTCCAAAGTGGTTGTACGAATTTACACTCCCGCCAGCAGTGCAGGAGGGTTCCTTTCTCCCCACAGCCTCGCCAGCACTGATTACTATTTGACTTGTTGATATAGGCCATTCTCTCTGGAGTGAGATGGTATCTTAGCGATGTTTGGATTTGTATTTCTCTAATGGCTAAGGATGTTGAACATCTTATCATGTATTTATTGGCCATTTGAACTTCTTCATCTGTGAACCGCCTCTTCATTTCTTTTGCCCATTTTTCAATAGGGTTGTTGATTTTGGGGGTCTTACATTTCTTCAGTTCCCTGTATATTCTGGTTCTGAACCTCCTATCTGAGGTGTTGGTGGTGAATATTTTTCCCCATTCTGTCGCTTCTCTTTTTACAGTATTATTTCCCTTGCTAACTATCTCTGTTTCTTCTGAATACAATTCTCTATTTACTTGCTTTGTACCTTCATAAGTTGAGATTTTCCTAAAATATGTGAGGGCTCTTGGTCATGCACTCACTTTTATGATGAAATAGTTGATAATCTGACCAGGAGCTCAACATCCAAGGGCTAACCACCATACCACATGATAGATCAGAGTGTCACAGTGACCAAAACCTCTGCTTCCCTCAAATGCCACACCATCTCACACTCATCACACGAGAGTTTCCACCAACATTTTATATAACGTCTTAAGAAGTGATCATCCCCTTGGATGGGAAGGGAAAGGGAATGAGGGTGTGCAGAGAGGAGGGCAAGAGAGAACCAGGTAGAAAGGAGAGAGCAGAAGAAAGAGCAGATGGGATCAATTTCACAGTATATGTAAATGTCACAATAAAACTTGTTAATTGTGCAGTTAATATAGGCTAATATTTTTAAATAAATAAATAAATAATGATTTCTTTTTGCCCAGGGAATAAATACAGTCTTTGCAAATAGGTCAAGTTTTAGGAAAGAGAAACAAGCAGGGTCGTGAGTATTAATAGTCTTGGTGCAGATTTTCGAAGATTTCTCCTGATTACGGCTCACTCTGTCATCACAGACGAGCCAAATTACCTGCAATCTCTGTCTGGCCACCCATGTGCTCTATTAAGCACATCCCTTTCACACGTACTCTGGCTCTGTTTTATTAACCAGCATTTCTTCATACATCTTCCACCTTCCAAAAATCTATTAAAAATCCATCACTCACCACCACTCCCATTGTCTTCTTTATTATCATAGTTGAGGGGTCAAATAACATGTTCACCATTTCAGCACCTTGGACAGGGAGTCATACAGGAATATGTTCAAACTACAGACACAAGCAGGTCTTCTCTAGGATAGACACACTAAACCAGGAACTCAAGTAACCAGGGTGGGACAAAAGGACTAGCAACACTAACAGGGAAAGGAGTTCTACTATAACCCAGGACGAAGAGGGTGTTGTCTGAAAAGTCATGATGTATGTTGTAACACCTGGCACTATTTCAGTTTTTGGAAGTATTAGGGTCATTTGCATCTATGCTATCGCTATGTCATTTGACCTCTGACAGTTGTAGCTTCATTCTTAAAAACGAGAACTTTCATTAAGTTTTAGAGATTTTACATGTTGAAGATGGAAGACCAAACTGTACTTTCACCATAATTTACTGTTTTACTTCTGTACAGGGAGAAACATATGTCAAGCTTGTGAAAAGTCATGTACAGTTTACAACGACAATGCTGTATGAGAACATCAGTGCCAATAATGGCTCACAAAGTTCTGTGCCTGGCATTTTGACCTCAATGAAGCTCAGGGAGGTCCACCAAAGTTGACAACAAAATAAAGGTATTGATCAAGTCAAACGAATGTTACATGACAAGGAAGATTGCAAAAGCATTGGGCATCCATCATTCAAGCATTCTTGACCACCCGAAGCAGCTGGCATATGTAAGCAAGCTCAATATTTGGGTTCCTCATGAATTCAAAAATGTTTGTGAAGCAAGTGATATAACTGGTGAGAAGTGGGTTGTTGACAATGTGGTGTGCAAATGGTCTTGGCTCCGATGTGATGATTCACTTGAAACAACGTTGACACTCATCAGAGGATGGTTATGCTCTCAGTGTGATGGGATTTTAAACGTATTATGTTTTCCGAGCTCCTACCACAGAACCAAACAATCAATTTGAATGTGTATTGGTAATTGGACAGTTTGGGAAAAGTCCATCCTTCAGAACTATACAGAGCTCATTAACCATCCAGGAGTTGTGTTCTATCATGACAATGCAGGACCACACACGATTTTGACTGCTTGTCAGAAGTTACCAGAGCTTGGATGGTATGTATTGCCACACCCACCACACTCGCCTGACCTTGTTCCAGCAGACTTCTACTTGTGTACTGTCTTCAAAGCTCCTCTAAGCTACAACATTCAATTCAAATGAGGCTGTGAGTCAGCACCTTGTTCAGTTGTTTGCCAATAAAGGCAGGTTCTTCTATGAATAAGGAATTATGAAGCTCGCTGAAACGTGACAAAATGGCAAAAGGTTATGAAATAAAATGAATATTATATCATTGATCTTTGTTCTTTATATAAATAAATGACCTTTGGGGAGAAAAAACACAGAAAATACGTCATGACTTTTCAGACAATCTCATAACCGAAGAACCTAGGGCTGTATAGCTCAGTGTCAGAGCACTTGAGTCGCATGGGAAAAGCTTTATCTCTGCCTTACAACCTATACCCAGGACCACTGTAGGAAATAGGCAGTGAGAGCCCTTTAACTCACCTCTAGTTAGAGCACTCAATCTCCCTCTTATGAAATTCACAAAAATGATGACATGACAAGACCCCAACGCGGAAGACAGAGTAGAAAGAGGGGTAAAAAACTGCCAGGAAATGGATGAATCTCCGAGAATGGGGTGGGGGAGGCATAGGACAAGGGTAAGAAGGAAGAAAAGGAAGCCAAAATTGTTGTAGACGGTCATTGATTCCCCAAACTATAAGTTTCTAATATGCTATAGAATCTGGAATTCATGTATATATTAAAAATAAATAAATAAAATAATCTTCCAAAAGAACTTAATGAAAGAAAACTGCCCAGAGCTTCCAGAAATCTAGACACTCTGGTACTGGGAAGAAGAATTAGAAACCCATGAAATTGAGGGTCACGTTGGGACCAAACACTCCCAGGTTAACCATAGATGAAGGGAGAAGACTGACAAGGTCCAAGCGGTCTGCATTTACACATGCTCAGTAGACAAGGCCAGACAATGAAGGACACAATGCCATATAATAGGTAACTGCTTATATTTGCAGGTAAGGACCTTGCACTTTTGACCTGGAGAAAAAAGTGACTGTGCAGGTAGAATAGGGTTAATCTACTGTCAAGGTATGTCTAAAGACAATCAAATAGAGAATTAAAGAAACAATTTAAACAGCCTGAGCATTATCCATGTGGATGAAAGGCCTCTGTACTTCATGAAGGTACACATTCAGGCTACCACCCTCCCTTTCAATATTATGGAGAGTCACATACATGTAAAATAAATTACACATATGAACGCATAACTGTTGTTGGGTTTTGTTCATGGTTCTGGAAACCTAGCCCAGGGCCTTCACACTGTGCTACATCCTCAGCCTTTTATTTTTTCCAGACAGGTTTTCACTAAGTTTCTGAGTTGCCCAGGCTGGGCTCAAACTTGAAATCCTCCTTCCTTCGGCTCCCAGACTGCTGGAATCACAGGCCTGTGCCACTGAGCCCAGCTCAACCCAGAATTTGAACTCTGGTCCCGTGGCTCTTGGGGAGACCTGAGAATGAAGTGGTGTATCATCAGAAGGAGAAGAGGTCACGCTAAAAAGGCTTATACTTTGCAGGGTGCCATTCAAAATAATTATCTAATATGACATGGGCAATGAGCAGTCAGTATAAACACAAATCTTAAGAATCCATGCAGCCAAATAGGCCCAACAGTCAAGCTTGTGCATGGCCATGCACAGGTCTGTAAGATGAAGAGGGCTTTGCTGAGCTCTAGAACCTGGCTGCTTTGCTTTCCAGCATCCCTTTACCCTCGGTTAGTTGCTTCTTCACCTTGGATACCTGTAAAGAAAGAATCTCCAGGAAAATCCCCTTGGAGGGTGGGCTTCCCTTGCTCCTGCCACTTTATGATGAGACGTTGTTCTTTTGACTTCCTGACTAGCCCCAAATTATCACGATGCCTATGCAGATTAAGGGCAAAGCAAGCTGGTGCCTCATTACGACGATGCACCAATCTGAGGCTAGAGGTGCGAGAGCATGTTGAGATCTCAGTAATGGAATTTTAGAAGACTGCTAATCACTTGAGCACAGGCCACTCTGGCCCTTGGGTGCCTGGCTCTGCTTGGTAAGATCTATGACTACTGCCTCATTTATCAGGTGTCACACTCAGACACTAATAACAGGAAAAAAAGGAGTAAGTTATTTCTCTCTCATCTACAAAAAATCCCGGGATAGGCAGCAGAAAGCACCTCGTGGTAAACCGGAGCCAGGATCTTCCATTCTCCTGTCCTGCCATCCTTTGAACATAGATTTCATCAAGGTCACCTCATGTCCTAGATGACTATTGATGACTCCAACCACTGTGTCCGAGGTCCAGGCAGAAGGCGGGAAGTAGGAGAGGGGAAAGGGCAAAGTCAAATGCCATTGTCTGCTTCTTATTGAAACCCTTTCTCAGCTCCACCCTACTGCTTCCACTCCCCACCTATTGGCTAAATCCAGCTGCAAGAAAGGTTAGACCGCTTCGTCCTTCAGTTACGCCAACTTTCATACGGAACACTGTTTGAGTTTTAGGCAGGACAAATGGGACACAGAAATAACAGAGGCAGCGGGATTTCTGGCTTCCTAAGAAAGTTCCGTGACTCTCTGGGGCCTAAATTATGGGAGACACTCTCCAAATGTACCCTTACTGTGGCTATAGTTGAGGTCTCCTGGAGGAATCGAGCCGTTTGTGAGACTGACCCAGCTACTTAGAGGCATACAGGAAAACAACAAACAAACAAACATACAAAAAACACCCCTAGGGGTGATAGAAAACAGGAACTCTATAGCCTGGGTCTGCTCTCACCCAGCAAAAGCTGTTGATACTGAAGTCTTAAAACCTGAGCTGTCTGTATAAAGACCACCCACACAGGGGAAGGGAATTGCCACCCTGAGGATCATCTTGAGAGAAGAAAATTGGCTTTGAACTTAACCAAAAAGACCTTCAGGAAACATCTTAATTGGAAGTACGGGTGGAGGAGAGAAGTCTTGTCCTCTCAAGGAGGCAGCATCAGCTAGGAATGGTGGTCACTCTGTAACTCCAGAGGGTGGGAAGAATCTGAACAAAGAGGTGGTGGCATTAGAACCTCACTCGGGGAAACCGGAGAGAGAGCCAGGCATGGCTTCCAACCTCAAATAAATCCCACCATAAGAACCATTTTTTGAAGTCCAAGTCTGAATGTGAGGCAAGAAGTTCAAAGGTGACCAAAATCGGAGGGCACCCCCCGCCTCCCCCATAGTCCAGGGCCATTTGAGAGGCCTGAAAGTGGTGGTGGTTACTTTTTAAGTATGAGGCAAATTGACTGTGGGAGATAGGGCCTGTCTTCAATCTGTCAGCGTAGCATGAGCTCAGTTAGAAGGGGCCCAGCTAGCCTGGGCTTCGGTTCTTATCGCTCCCCTGCCCTGTCCTCCTCCTCCCTCCATCCCTCAACTTGTTTGCTGCTTACTAAGAAGAATGGGAGAGGCTCTCTTGGAGGCTGACACAGCAGTTTCGGGGTTTGTTCAGTAAGTGAGGACCTGCTGGTGCCCTTTAACTACAGCCCTCGGTTACCCCCAGAAGTCTCTCTGGACGTCACTGGCACTCAATACAAATTTTTAGACAAATTAATGAATGAACAAATGAACAATTAAAAGGAAGCCACTGGAGCAGCTGAACTTGGTCTGCAAGGAATGTTCTCCACATGGAGAAACACCAACCTGCAAAACGGACTTGCTTAGGGTCCACCCCAAACTCTGTCTCAAAGGGAAAAGTGACCCAGAAAATATGTTTGTGCAGTAAAACAAATGATCCTGGTGTCGATTATTTAGAAACAAGTCTCTAATGTGAACAATCAAAAGTGAAGAGAAATCAATACACTTCTTCTCATTGTGTAGAAATGGAAAACAAGCTTCATTTTACTCCAGCCCGAGGGAGAAAAAGCAAACTAATGGCTCTGTCGAGGGCTTCAGTGCTGCCTGTGTGATCAGGGCCTGGCTCAGGAAAGTGCCAGGTAGATGGATTAGGGAGGCTCTGATTGCAGACACAAAATCTCCGAGTGAATTGGGGAAGTACTCACATGTGCACACGTGCATGCACACACACATTCGCACACACAAATCATATAGGGTATGCACATGTTTTCATATTCTTTGTGTATGTATGAAATGTAGACCTTGCTTGCACAGATTGATGCACATACACAAGCACCCATGTCTGCATGTATGCACAAGCAAGGATGACGTACATCCAGTGACACATATGCACGTGTGTGTATTCACACTGTGTCAGCACCTGAACACAGATGCTTACACTCACCTACTCATATAAATGTTACATAGATCCTCTGCCACATCATGCATGTTGAACTAAAGTGCTGTGTTGTGTTGGGCTGTGGTCAGCTGATTAAGAAACAGGTGTGAAGTTTGCATCCCCCAGCCCCCATAAATCTTCTGGCATTTTCACTCCTACTTGATCGCCAAAGGGATTTTCCTCACTCAAGGACATTTAGACTTCGATAAAATCTACACAGTTAGAAAACCACCTATGCACATACACATAAAGCACACATCATTCAGGGATTCCCATTGTGTCAATTTTCTATTGCTGTGATAACAAATTACCACAAGCTTTATGGCTTAAAAAACACACAGATTTATTGTTACGGTTCTGGAAGTCAGAGAGCTGGGCCTAGTGGCACGGGCCTGTAATCCCAGCCCTCTGGAAGACTGAGGTAGGAGTGTCACAATTGTGAGCCCAGCCTGGGTAACTTAGCAAGACTCTCAAAAAGAAAAATAAAAAGCACTGCGGTGTAGCTCAGTGTGAAGGCACTGGGTTTGACTCCCAGTAACACACACACACACACACACACACACACACACACACTGTCTTAGTTACTTATTTGTTGCTGTGACAAAATACCCAACATTCACAATGTAAGGGAGGAAAGATTCATTCAGCTTACGGCTTCAGAAGGTCTCTCACACCCACAGCCCACTCGTGGGCAGCCAGAACAGTGGGGACAGATGGCAGAGATGTGGCCTAGAGAGCTCCTCAACCCATCACAGGCAGAAGCCAAGTGAATGAATCTGAAGACTCAGGCAAAACCTAGGGCTTTCCCAAGAAGAAGCTGCAACAATGTTTCTGCTTCCTTCCTTTATTTATTTCGATCCTGGGCCCCACACTGAAGGTGGGTGCCCCCTTTCACTTTCTGGTCCTGGAGGGAACAACACACACATGAAAGCTATTCAGGGGCCTTTCCCAGGGGCAACAAGTTGATACAATTCCTCCAGTTCAAACCCCAAGTGTGCCCCTACCAACCAAGCTCTGCCTCCTGGTGACACAAAGCCAAAAGTCAAATATACAAGGCCTTTGATGCTCAAGACCCAAACCATAGTGTGCGCTTACACACACTGGTGCATGTGCGTGCACATACACACACACACACAGGATCTACTGGGCTAAAATCAATGGAATTTCTACAATCTGTTTCCTCCCCATCTCCAGGAGCATAGCATTCAAACACCTCTCTGTCCTTGGCCTTCTCTCCTTCCTCTTCTAAGAACCTTTATGATTAGATTAGGCCCACCCAGCTAATCCAGGATAATCTCTCCACCCGAAGGTCAACAGATTGGTGACATTATCCACCTGCAACCTTAATCCCTCCTATTTTGGTGCCATTTCCAGGAGTTAGGGCGTGGGCATCTTTGAGGATCAGCTATGCTGTCCACCACACTCACACACATCCATGACAGGGAGGACAGAGGCATTATGGGATGAGGAGCCAAAGAGGAACTTTCTGGATTACAGTTTAGGATTTAGAGTCAGACCCGCCACTGAGTTCCAACTCCGGATGTGCAGCTTGTAGCTGTGTGACCTTGGGCATGTATCTCGGTTTTATAATGTATAAAATGGAAAGAGTAGCTAGCACCTGTATTCTAGGATGATTCTGAGAGTTATGTAAGATAATGCCCCTACCGTGACAGACTGAGCACCTCTCAGTCAGCCATTACTACAAAACAATTCACAGAATCTTACGGACTAAGCCTTAAATTTCATCCCCCTGGGCTGTGTTGTAGAGGCCACCTCTGGTTTTGGTGAGAAATCATGTTCTTACTCTGCAGTTTCTGGGCTGTGCATAATCCCTTGGAATTTTGCTTGCAAACTGGCCAATTCCTTTCTGAGTTTATCTCTTTCAAATGCAATTAGCAGCAGCCAGCACACGCTTTTCAACATCCTGACTCAAAATCCCTTCATTCAACTTGACAAATGCCTGCAGGCACATTTTCTAACTCTCAGGTTATTGCAAGCGACAGTCTTACCAAATGTTTTGCCATTACATAACACAACAGCCATTACACCAGCCTCCGATGACACTTTTCTCACCACCTGCCACCCTGTCTCAAAGCAACTACCACATAGTTTAGAGTTTATTATGGGAGCATTCCCCTTCAGAGACCAATTACCATGTCAGTTAGCTACTGCTGCATAACAACCACAAGAGCCTGGCATCATACAACAATCTCTTACATGTCACCTCTTTGCCCATGGTTTGGAGATCAAAGCGGGAAGGTGAGACTGACAAGCAGTAATTTAATCTATCACCCCCCCACACACACACACACACAGAGTACATGGCAAGTTTGCAATAAATGAGAGCCACTGTAAGCTATTATGCCAGCTCCAACACTGCTTGTCATGCGGTCTAAGAGAAGTCACATAACCTCTCTGCATCTTGGTTTTCCCATATGAAAAGAGAGATATATGAAACTATAACATCAACTACCTACTATAACTGACCCCACTTCCCTTCAAAGCCCGGGAAGACTCACATATCAAGACCCTCTTCCTCTGAGCCTGAATTTGAGCCCAGAATTACTCTCCAGAAGATGCTTTCAGCAGCCACCACCCAGATGATTTGAGGTCAGCACACGAGTGAATGGCTTCTGCTCCCTGAATTACAATTGCCTTGTTAGGGGAAGATGTGACATGGTTATCATCCAGGCCAACTTCATTTCACAGATTTTGCAGCTATCAAAGCTAAAGCTCAAATAAGGAAAACCACAGCTAGTTAGTAGAAGATCAATTTGGTGGGCTAATAGTTCTTTGACACTACCTTGAAGGAAAGAGGTGGTACCAGGTCCTAAATACAGGTCTTCCCATTTCAGGGATGTCCATTCCCTCTGTAGGTCGCTCCCAGCCAGAGATGAGGGAAGGTGCAGCATTTGCTGAGGGAGGTAGGACTTTCATAATTACTTTGTGCGGTAGAGAATTCTAGAAAGGTGCCGCTCTCTACTGCCATTCCCACCAAATGCCTGGCCTTTGCTCACCCTGGTTCACTGAGCATCTTTTCTTTATAGTCTTCAGAGCTAGGCTAATGACACAGGAAAGCGCATAGGGCGTACACTCCAAGAAGGCTGGAGGGAAGATAGACAAGACCTTGGACTGTGGAGAGGTCACCTGGGTTTGAACCCTTGATCCAGCATTTACCAGCTCTACAAAACTGGGCGTGTTACTCAGCTCACCGTGCCTCAAGTTCCCCATCTGTAAGGTAGGAATACTTGTAGTTATGAACAATGTATATTAAATATTAAATAATATATATAGGACTTAGAATAGTTGCCTGACAGTAGACAATCTATATGTTAGCTGTTATGATTTTATCATCTTAGAGTTGTATATAATGCACCAATTTGGAAGGCTATGCTATATGCATACCTATTCCTAGGCAGTAGTAGTGTGTCATCTAATTATTATTATTATTATTTATCATTCTGATTAATTAAATTTGAAAGTTCCTCCATCACCTCCATAAACCCCAATTGCTTTAACTGTTTATTTATTTTGTGAGACAGGTGCTCACTAAGTTGGCCTGGCTGGCCTTGAAGTTGCAATTCTCCTGCCTCAGCCTCCTGAATAATTGAGATTACAGGCATGCACCACTGTACCTAGCTATGTGTGCCACCCTTATGGATGTAGGTGGTAAAAGACACATACATATCCATGTTTACACCAGCACAATTCACAATAGCCAAATCCTGGAGACAGTCTCTCTGCCTGTCTATACAAGAATGGTTAAGGACAATGTGGTACCTATACACAATGGATACTAACTACGCAGCCAGAAAGACAGACAGATATGAGTCATTTGAATGAAAATGAGGCCACATAAAAGACTGACTGTAGGCAGGTGTCCCTCTTAAGATATGTGCAAAAATAATAACATAAAAAGGTCCCAACATGAATGGCAGAAAGGTAGAAAGAGACACAATGGTCAGATAGGAAAGGGATGAAACTCTGTAAAAGAGGTGGACATACACGCTCACTGATACCCCAAATCCCATGATTCTAATGTATTACAGAATTTGGAATTCTTGTATTTACCAAAAAAAAGTTAAATTTTATGTCACGTGAATTTTTAATCACAAAATTGTATTTAAAAAATACACTCTGAGGGAAAGTTTCTTGTCCATTTAATGAGAAATTTGGGCTCAATATCCAAAGAGGGCCCACATATTTGTAGAAGTAAGTTTTCTCTGGAAGAAGCAACTGAGTCAAGTCTCCAAGGTCCTTCTTGTTGGTTTGTCTGACTCATTTATAGCCATGATGACAACTGAGGAAAGGTTGTGGGAGGTGCAGAAAAATGGCCAAACCTGGCTTCCAGGGAGGGAGGAACAAAGCACCATTGTTTGCCATGGCTTGCTGGAGGAAATGCTTCTCACGAGTCATTTGTAATTAACTCAACCTAGGATGAAAAATGTTGTGCATATGAAAGTGTTATACTCTCCATGTAATAATAAATGGTTAGCAGATGTTGCGGGGATGAAGATTGTTATTAATGACTCTGGGGAGAACAAGGGTTGTGGGGAATGCTTGGTTCAAAGGGAGGATGCAGTTCTTGCTCCGCTCCTGTCTGTTCGGCTGGTGTGGCCCTGGAGGTTTATAGCACCACATGAAAAGCAGATGATGGCTGTGTGCCCAGGGACTCAATCTGATTTATCCAGACCCATGGGAACTCTGCTCCCAAAAAGAACACGTCTTGGTGCCAGTCTTACAGAGATCCTGCATCTGCACTTCTCCCACTGGAGTAGGGCGTGAGCCTTCAGAGGCGTGGGGCTAGCTTCTCCTGGGCACCCCTCAGTCGTATCAGCAAGTAACGGCCAGACACAGGAGGAGCCACAATTTGGTTCACTGTAGGAATCATTTCAGCATGACCATTGTGCCAAATCCCTAGGCCTCCGTGGCGTGTTCCAAAGTGCTCCAAATAATCCCAAATCCTCTGCTCCTGTCGGTCTTTCAGGTCACTCAGGCTGGCAGCAAATCCCACAAACACCTGCCATTACACAGGTCTGAGGGCTCCCACCCCTCATGCACCTCGTCTGGGAATAGACAGAGCAGTGTCGTGTAGCATTTGGCTTAGTGCTAGATAGCTCTGAGCGGAATAGCACGGGGCTTGTTAACACCGTGATGGTTAGCTTGGTGCTGGAGAGCCCACGGATGGCCACTCAATGCGAGATAACACATACGGGTTAACAAAGTGCTAGGTGACTCAATGTCAAATAGTACTGGCTGGCTCAGTGTTGGTTGACATCATGGCTAAGCATAGGCTTTGAGATCAACCTTGACCAGTCTGTCTAAAACTTCATTAGTTATCAAATCTATATTTGGTTGGTAGACCGGTGTTGTGGTTTGGATTTGGAGTTCCCCCCAAAAGCTTCATGTAACCATGATAACTGTGTACCATTGGGAGGTGAGGCTTGACTGGAAGGGGCAGATGCTCGGGGCTTGACCTGGCGGTGTATGCTAACCCTTCCTGCCTGACTTGGCGCTGTTTTGCCATGCCGTGAGGAGCTCTTTGGCTCTGGCCCAGCATGTAGTTCCATGATTTCCAGCTGCCCACCCACGTATGGACCTTCTAAAACTGTGAGCTGAAATGAATCTTTCTTCCCTATCCCCTAAAGTTGCGGATGTTGAGTACTCTGTCACAGCAACAAAAAAAAAAAAAGTAACTAAGACAGTTGGATTTTGGCAAATTAGCTTGCTTCGTTGATCCTGGGTTTCTTCGTCTCTAAAACAGGCAGATGAATAATGTCTTTCCCCAAGTACTTTTGAGGATTAATTGAAATATATAAAACATGTAGTTTTGTCCTTGGTGAGTAATAATAGGCCCTAGCGTACTTGTGATGAAACCTTCCAAAGCGCTTCCTGTGAGGGCGTGAGAGTCTCCTCAGTCAGCCCTCCCCACACTCATCATCCGTGTCTCTGAAGACAGTCTCAGGATGTGAGCTGTGGGTTTCAAGCCCTGCCTTCAAGCACCAGCTCCTCCATTCATTAACTGTGAATTTGGACATGTGGCTGTATTCTCCTGGCCACAGTTGTTCCCTGTGTAGAATAAAGATGCCAGCGGCACCCAAACTGCCAGGGCCGTGTGGGGACTGAGTGAGAAGAGAGGTGTGAGGAAGCAGGGATCATTCGGTCAGATGCTGTGGGCAGGAGGACTAGAGTAGAAATGTAGTCTACACTCTAAGAATCCACAGCCCAGGACCCTGTACTGACTATAGGCCGCTCTGTCCCAGCACACTGTGCCCAACTCTGAGGTTTGGTCCCTCCACTCCAGCACTTTTTTTTTTTTATCTCATTGACCTCCTCATCCTCATCCTCCCCTGTCTTGGCTGCCATCTTCCCTCAGCCAAATCTTGGTTCTTTCAGAACTGAAAACCAAAAACATTTGGTATTAAATCCAAACTTCTTCACTCTGTGATCTTGGGAAAGTTGCTTAACTTCTCTAGGCCTTTTTTCTCGACTCCAATTATTGGGATTAAATGAAACAATGCCTGTATGTGGCTAGTTCAGAGTCTGGCACTCTAGACATTAAGTTCTTTTGATCCATGGTTTTGGTCCTGAATGTAAGCGGCTTTCTTCCTGCCTGATAGAATTCAACCTTCTCATCTCTGGATTTATTCTGTACCCAAAGACTTCTTCTACCACGTTCTGTTTAGCCCCTGGTATAGGGCAGACTTTCTCATCCTGTGCCTTCACTAGAACTGCTCTTTATTTTACATCTAATGGTAGAAACTGACTTTCTCCTAATACCAACATCTCTTTGCTGTGGTAAATTGCCTCACTTTTGCTATGGTTCTAGTGTTGTTCATTTTTTATTGCATCCACACCTTGGTCTCCTCCTCAACCAAACCCCCCTTCCAATGAGCACACACACCTGGTTCTGGGCTTGCTTTGGCCTATGGGCTAACAGATGATGTGAGTCAAGAAGATACTTGAGAAATGTCAGTTCCTTGGGGCGTGTCCTCTCTTGGAAGTCTTAAAACCTTGAGACAACCTGGTGAGCAAATCCAGGCTAGCTCACTGGAGGATAACTATGGGGAGAGAGTTCCAGCCACCCCCCGGCACCTCAAAGAAGATGCTATGAACCACTCAGCACTCACTGACGCATCAGTCAACCATAGTTGCAGGAAAAATGCAGGCCCAATAGAAGACATACCTTTTGAACTCATCCCAAATTGCTGACCTATAAAATCTGAACTAAATTGGCAATTCTTAGACCAATAAATTTCAGGTAGTCTTTGACACAGATAAAGCTAGCTAATGTGCTCTATCCCAATGTGCAGCACCCAAGTGTTTTTGAATAAACTCTAACTAAAGTAATTAAATCAGGAAAGTCCATCCTGGCCACAGTCTCAGGATGGTCAGATGCCAATCAGCACATGGAATTCCTTGGTCAGGAACTTGCTTGTGAAGTTGTTAGATGAAAGACTAAGTGGTCCAATTAAAGTCAAGGAAGTTCTGCCGGAAGAGGTGAAGATAAAGCCTCATTTTGATTGGGAAAATCTCCAGGAAGATCTCTCCTTGACTGGATTATATGCATAGAACTGAAATTTTCTTTCTTGTTTTTTTTTCTTTTTTCTTTTTCTCCACTAAAGAAGCAAGAAGAGGAGGCTGCAGAAATACGAACACAGGAGCTCCTGGATTCAGCTGAACCTTCTGCCATTTTACACCTGGGCTTCCCAGTTTATGAGCCAATGAATTTCCTCATTGTTTAAGCCAGCGTGAGTCAGATTTCTCCTATTTGCAGCCAAAGTCAGCCCAACTGCTGTATCTCCTCTCGTAAAAAGAAAAATAAATTTCTCTTAAACGACTGTATTTTTCCACTTTACAAGTGTGTCTCCCACTCTCCCTGATGGTAAGTCTTGGGCCAGGTGAGGATCCCTGTGCCTCAGAGGCAATGGGTCTTTTCCCTGAGATTAAAAAACAAAACAAAACAAAAAAAAAAAAACATTTTTTGAACTGAGGATGTAGTTCAGTGGTAGGTCACTTTCCTGCCATATGTAAGGCCTGAGGTTTGATTCTCAGCATCACACATACAAAAAATATCTCCAAGTGATGCATTCACTTTGGTGTTAAAAGCTCTGAGAACTAAGGCTCTGAAGTGCCATGTGCTCTGCACATGAAGAAATCTATTTATCATGAAAACAGCAAATGAAACAAGTATGCCCAAGAGGCGAGGTAGGAGGGGAGGACCTGTTGGCACAGAATTCTCTGGTTCCGAATGTCCTTGAGACCCAGCTGTTTCCCTGCCTTTCTCACAGCTTGACTGCTTTACCTTCTCTGGGATGCTGAAAGCCAATAAATTATCTTTTGCTTTAGTTTGTTTGAACTTGCTTTCTATAATTTTCAGTCTGAAGAACTCTCTAATCTATGTCTTACAGCCTTTCCCCTGAGATCGTTCCTGATGAATTTGTCAGTCAAGATGACTCTCTGATAACATGCCCTGTTAGAGGTCTCCAGCCTCCTCCTCAATTCCAAGCCTGGGACCTTGTCGTAATTCTGAATTGCACCTCCAGTGGCTCAGATACGGGTGTCATGTATGTATAATGCATTAGGTTTAGAGTCAGAAGAGCTGACTTGCGAAGGATGGCATGAACATAGAAGTTAAATCCACCTGTTTTCACAGGCCAACATCCCAGATCCTATATCATTTATCCTCCAGCAAATTTTGGACCAAGATCAGGGACATTCTGGCACCCCTTGAACCCAGTCACTATCGTCTTGTTCCCTAAGGTCAACGACTTTGCTCTTTTTCTCATCTCTAGTTCTTGGCCCACTGAGCTTTGCTGGAAATTAAATGAGAATCATGTGCTGGCACTTCCCAGATGTTCATCCAATCTACAACCACATATCGAGCCAACGATATGCATCTGCCATGAAGCAGAGGCCAATCAAAGCCCACCTCTGCTTTTGCCAAGCTCTCATTCTAATGGAATTCATATAATAAACAAGTAATAGCTGTACAATATAATAAACCCAGTGTTTAAAAGCAGATTATTAGAATAGCCCAAGGAGACATAGCCACTAGGGAAAGCGCTCTAGAGTTGTTGACTCCTGATTTTAGTCTTAATGACTTAAAAAATTGAAGGCAGAGGATATTACAAACAGAAAACAAATATGAAGGCTACATAGGGTATTCATTCCAAACTCAATAAATATTTCTGAAGTACTACTAAGTGCCAGGCCAGTGCCATTACAGCCATAGTAGATGCAGTGAGCAAAACTCTGCACATTCTGGTCTTTGTTCAGACAAGTTTTTAAGCTTCTTGCCCACACTGGAGGGTATGAAAAACTGGCATATGCAGCTCAACACCACGCTTGCCTGTGAACCTTCCTTTTTCCTCACCCCAGCTGCAAAAGTCACTGATTCACAGACCTTGCATTTGACAGTATCTATCCATATGCAAGGGTACCTGGTTGATATTGATTTCAGGCAATTCTTCCAACCTATCAAAATCTTTCCAAATACTGAATGATATTCACTGTGTTCACTATCATTCCCAGGCTGTCATTACCTACAGTGTCAGTAAAGCACCTGCCACTGGCACCTTCCTCCTCGCCATTCACAGAAGTATTTTTACACATGATGCTGGAGCCAAGTCAGTATCATATGCCAGACACATCGTGCTGACCAAACATAGTGACACCCTCACTGACACCAAGCCCTTCCCTCACTCGACAACACAGACTTCGTGCACTTGTCACTGTCCTATTGCTTGACAGGCACTTCTAGCCAGCTCTCCTCTTGAAGGATTCTGTACCTAGTTAGCCTTACAAAGAAGGCAGGTACGAATCCTGGCATGGGAAAGGAGTAACTGACTGACTCCAAAAGACAGGGGCGTGTACCTTAACTCTTGGCAGAGGCAAGAGTTTGCAGGATGGGAAAGAGGCAAGGGGCGTCAACTAGATGCAAACACGGTTCCGGAATCCATGAGTACCTGGGTGGGGCTGCAGCATGGGGCATAGAGCGACTAGAAAGGTGGTGAAGGGCCAAATGGTGAGGGACCACGGCGTGAAACTCTTCAAACTCACGTCAAACTCCCTTGCGTCCACAAAGATATCTTGAGAAGTCACCCAGCTCTATTATGCGGGCTTGGGTGCACCTGAGTTTCCAAATGGCATCACTACGTAATAAATAATTCAAAGCCCTGTCTTCATGGGCACACATACATCTTCCCAGTCAGGGAACACTGATTTATGGGCACTTAGCTTTTGAACACAAAAGGCTCTGATTCCATTTTGTTAAAAAAGAAAAAGCAGAAGTGTTCAGGATGTACTACACTGATAGGCACGAGCAGAAATGAGAACAAGAAGGAGTTATGGGCTATTTCATATAAATACACAGAGATGCTAATGTGGTTCAATTGGGAAGGAGCGTCTTGCCACTCACCTTCCAGCCTCCCATCCTGAGGGGTAAAGAGGGACAAAGGACGTTTTCCTTCAGTCCAGAACTCCTCTCACTCTGCAGCGCCTTTGCACCTTGAGTAGAGAAGTTGTCTATAACGTCACACAGGAGGTGAGGCAGAATCGAATCTCTCATGACCCACATCTCTGGCTAAAGAAGTTTTCGCTTCTTTGAAGACTCAATAATTTCTGGAAATCCAAAGTGTATGGCTCTGTACCTAGAGGCAACATGGCTGAACACAGGCCAGAGCCTGGTGTCAGAGGTATGGGCTCTACACATAAGCTCTGCCATGGTGTGCCAGCTGCCTGCTCTCTCTATGTCTCAGTTTCTTCATCGATAAAATGGGGATAATAATGAGTAGGTAATACAAGAACTGCAGAGTGTTTGATTCGTGCTCCTATAAATTTATCTTTACTACAGGATTGTGCCAAAGGGTTTTATACCTCTTGTTACGATTTTCCTTGGGCTTTTTACTTTTTTTTATACTACGTGTGCACAATTGTGTCACAAAGGAGTAACCTATTTTGTTGTTGATATGAACATATCTATTTTCCCCTAAATTATTCTTTTTATTGTGTACTAGTTAGCTGAATATTTCTTTAATCCAGCATTTATAAAATGAGTAAATCTAGTGTTGGTTAAGGCTGAGGATACAGGTCTCCTTATCACATTATGAGTGAGAGTGTAATTGGCACCACATTGGCAAGAATTTGTAAATCTAAAATCAAATTTAACCTGTCTACACACATTCACTCACACACACACACACACACACACACACACACACACATACACTCACTTCTGACATCCCCACCTACAGCTCTCTTCTACCCATAAAACCATGTACAAGGTGTAGCCTTGTTAGTAATGATAAAAAGTAGAAATAATGTAAATTTCTGCATCTAAATGAATAAATTATAGTGTACTTCTTACCAAAAAAAATCTACACAGCCACTAAAGAAGTGCCATATGTACAGACTTGGAAAGAAATCTACAACATATTGTAAAGTGAAAAAGAAGCTGCAACACAATATGTATAGTGTTAATACTCATTTAGGGTTTTAAATGTTACATATAATAAAAAATAGCTAATAATTGATCAAATACTTATTGCTCACCAAACATGTATCTAAATATTGTATTTCCTTAGGACCACCTTAGGAGATAGACTCTTCTCCGTTTTGCAGACCCGGCTAAGCAGGAGCATCAGGTTAGGTGACATTCACAGGCTGAGGAGGTCGCCAGTGGGTGTGGGGAAGGGGCGGGGCAGGGAGACTCGGCCCCAGAGCTCACTTCTCCAACCACACTCCACATGTGGCAGGTGTTAGAAAAGTAAGGTCTCGAACTGAGAGAGGGAAGAAAGGCTTTTCTCCACCTACTTTATCCTCTTTCGCGTTGTTTGGATTTGTTACAATGAGCATGTAATAGAAAAATGAAACTTTTGTAAAAGCACCCAACCGTGCGGAATCCTTGCCTGGGATGGGAGCCAGGAGGGGGCAGAGGGAGCCACAGCCGCTTTTCTCAGCCGGGCTGAGCTCATACCCGGTTTCCTTTCACACGGATCCGCCTTCGTCATCAACAAGGAGGGATAACACTGGGGAAACTCATAGCTTAATCAGCCTTCCACCCTGCCTCCACCGTTTACCAGCTGAGTGGCTTCTTTTTCTTTTTGTAATTACTGGGGATGGATCCCAGAGACCACTGAGCTTCCTCTCCCTCTATTTCCCTTAACTTTTGTGACAGGGTCTCACTAAGTTGCCCAGATTGGCCTAGGTAATTTGTCTCGAGATTCCCTCACAGCGAGCCTGGCCAACCACCAGGACAATGGATGCAAAGCCCAGGCATGAACAAAGTCCCACCTCTGGGTTCAATCTTCAGCACCTGGACTCTGCTGGGGGTGTAGGTTGATGGTAAAGCCTTTGAACAAGGTTGTGGTTCAATCTCCAGCACTGCGGGGGGGGGGGGGGGGGCAAGCAGAGAGGCAGGGAGACAGATGGAAACAGATGGAAGGAAGGGAGGAAAGAAGGAAGAAAGGAAGAGAGGGAAGAAGGGAGGGAAAGAGGGAGGGAGGGAGAGAGGAATGAAGGTGCATCAAGGATGAAGAAGGCATTTTGAGGAGGTGTTTTTGCCCCTTGGAAGCTTGTACATCAACTTTAAAGTGACTCTGCTATTGTCCTCCCCAGGACCACCCAACACCATCTGCGTGGGCTGGGTGATCCCGCTAACGACGGCTCTCCACACCTCCCAACCCAGCGCCCGATGGGGCACCAGACTCCGAGCGAGAACAATCTCCACCCAGAAGGTCTTTGAGAAGCCTGCGTGATGTGGTGTGATCTCCGAAGCAGCTTCGTTTATCACTATTGTGCATTCCTACGGATTCTTAGTTTAATGACGCCCTTTCTGAAGCCGCGGCGATGGTGCCGAATGGCACTTGCGTTTCCAGGAAAGCAGCCAAACTCATTAAGTTAATAAAGGAATTTAGCTGTAGAGAAATGCCTTCTTCGCGTACATTCCCGAAAAACCCTCACTCTCACAACTCATCAGCAGCCATTAAATCTCTGCCTCCACCTGCGGAGCTTTCATCTCGTGAGTCACACGAGTTGCCCACGGCGGCCCACAAAGGACAGAGCACTCCATAGGAGAGCTCGATCGAGACCACATCTCAGAGCCTTTTCAGATGACATCTTGCATTTTGTCCCCAGAGCAGTTCCCCAAGGCCCGTCTCTTCCCAGCAGGAGAGGCTTACACCTAGTCCTGGCCACTTCCATGGAGTGGCCCATTCGTCTCCTGTCCAGCCCGGCTCCCCTCATCCCAATTCCTCCACCAGAGGCTGAGGGGAGTCTCTTCACCCTCCTGCCACCTACAAAGGAACCGAAGGGGTGAGGCTCAGCCTGCACAGCCCAGGTGTGACACTTAGGGAGTCTCTAGAGGCATGTTGTCACTGCTTCAGAGCAGAAGTGGTCGCATGATTAACTTACTCCCCTTAATAACCCTGCACAGATCAATTGCCAGGCCTCTCAGGGAAGGTTTTATATTTCCTCCTGGCATCAGGTCTTGGCAAAATGGATGGCTGAAGTTTAGCACCTTCTGAATGTCTTTCAAACATTTCTCTTTCAAAAGGCGTTAGGATCCTGGAAATAGGACCACAGGCAGTCTATGGTCTTGAACAATCTTCCTACCATATTCTTCTAGGATTCAGTAGTAAGAAGAAATGAACATGGAAGGATTGTTTGCCAAAGAAGCAGATCACCAAAATCTATCAACTGGAATCATAGACATTTAGTAGCAGGTCACTACATTGCCTTTTATAGGGGACACCAGTGGTCACATGATAGGGGCCCTATAGTTTAAACAAGGAATTTCTGAGGGTAAAACTAAGGGCAGATTTTGGTCAAGAACCCCGATATTGAATCCTCATCAGCTAGTCTCAGCTATAATGTCCCATAATTACATGTACAATTACAATGTTTCATGATTATACATATATATTCCCATAATTACAATTTACAAAATTATAATGTCCCGTAAACAGATATACTCACTATAAGTCAATCAAAAATAAAGATATATTTTTAAAAGAAGACCAATGGTCAGAGTCCAGTTGGGAAAACTGAAACACCACTAGTATTCCCATGTCAGGGAATTTGAAAGAGAAAGTGAGGCACACCAAAGCTTGGAAGACTAAGACGGCACAACAGGAACAGTGAAGCAATGCCCAAACCAGCAGCAACAGGGAGTCAGTGTCCCCTGAGTCACCATGGCACATGGCAGGGGAGGGAAATGGGTTTTCCAAAACCAATCTGAGCTGGAGCCACACCAGAGATTGCTGGCAAGAAGTTAGACTACGAGAAGAGGGGCTGTTCAGAGGGAACCCGGAAAGACTATGTAGAAAATGGCTTCCTTCCCCAGAGCAGAGAAAAAAGAGGAGTTGTCAGACTTCTCCTTCTTCCCACTCTCCAACATCTTGACAAACCTAGAAAAAAAAAAATTCACTGGACCACACAGCTTGCAGGAGAAAGGTGGATGATAGATCTAAACGCAAAGGGCAATGACCAGTCCAGTGCCCAAGGACAGGCTCGGACCAGAATTTCACATGCGTTTCTCCATTTTCCTGGTGACTTACAGATTTCTATTGTGTCCTTTATCGGCTTCTGTTCATTTAGCCTGAAGGGCCTATCTCTACAGGAAAGCTTTCCACATCCATCCTATAAGCTCGACAGATTTTTTAATCCTCCAAATTCTTGTCATGTACTCAATGGATGCCAGGCACTCTTATGAGCAGTGGGAAGACAGGGACACTTGAAGAAATAGAATGTGGTTTTTGTTCTCCAGGAGAACATGCTGCGGGTGGCAGGGAGGCAAATAAGCACACAGCCCTCTATAACATGAACCAATCTGCACAGCAAAGGTTATGCACCTGGGGATATGGGAGAAGACTTCCAGGAAACGGTGACATGCTCACTGGATCCCAGGTGAGGAGTTCCTCAAGGAAGAGAAAATCTCCCCAGACTGAGGGAACTGCCACTCCAAAGGCATCCAGTGGGTCATATGCCATGGTAGTTCCAGGGACACTTGGAAGCCAGACTAGAACAGAGACCTCAAGGACACTGAGAAGGCCTGAGACGTGGACTGAGTTGGAGGGCCTTTGCCATACGGCGGTGTGGAGTCACTGGAAGGGTTCATGGCGAGGACGTAAGCAGATCACGCTCACATTCTGAAAAGACGTCTTGGTCTGCCTTTGCGGACAGTGGGTTGGAGGTGATGAGATCCAAAGCAGAAAGAAGATGCTAAGAGGCGATTGTCACAGTAACCCAGAGAAGAGAGGATGGCAAGCAGAGGAGATGGGGAAGAAAACAGATGCAGAAAACGGAGACGTGTGAGGACTCAGCCACGCAGAGGAGACAGATGGACGCAGGGCACCTGACATGTGGCCTGTCAAGGGATTTCTACAATCTCAGTGTACCTTCACAGTGGTATGGGGACCAGAGCTGAGCCCAGAGTCATGGGAATGGGTGCTTCAGAGCTTGGGCAAAGCAGGTCCAAGGCCCACCTGGGCAATTTTGAGAGATCTTGTGTCAAAACTAAAAAAAAAAACCCAAAGATTTGATGTATAGCCCAGCGCTCTCTCTCTCTCTCTCTCTCTCTCTCTCTCTCTCTCTCTCTCTCTCTCTCTCTCTCTCTCTCTCTCTCTCTCTCTCTCTCTCTCTCTCTCTCTCTCTGCCTTTAATCTCTGGTACCAGAGAGGAGGGTGGGCTCTTTGACACTCAGTGCCCTGCCTAGCCTGGGAACCTTCTTACTGTAGTTGCACATTGGGCACTGGCATCCAGGCTCCCTACAGCACACCAAGCCATTTTTCCCTAATCCCTGACTCTACTTCTTGGTATACTTCTATGGATGCCTCTGAAGTTTTCTCTCCTCACCTACTGGTTTCTGGGCTGAGCAGCAGGAACCCTCTTTCCTCAGTGCCTGTTTGTCTGTAGTCCCTGCTTAACTTTGTATAATGTGAAAGTCGTGTAGTGAGCAGCAGCACAAGAGACCCAAGAACTGGCTGCTTTAGTCAATCCAGACATGAGTGAACAAACCCAGGGAAGAAACAACAGAAATAGGTGCATGAAATACTCCGCAGCAGCACCTGAGCCACTTGAGACGGCGTGGCTCCAGTCTCTGTATCTGTTATGCACACTCAGAGATGGGCAAGGGCCACTCGATGCCTCCTTAATTTGTATTTTAAGGCCTCAACAACCTCAGCTCACTTCCCCAGCTCCAGGGCTTGCTCCTTCTCGCCGTCCTCTTTCACTGTAATCACAAGGCAGAACAAGAACAGAGACTAAGAATTCTACACAAACAGAGGTGGAATGAGGCATGTAGCCTGTTTGGTTCTGCCCTGGAATTTTTTTTCTTATATTTTTAATGCTTTTTTTTCTCGTTTCTTTGTTTTTGTTTGTTTATTTGAATATGTGTTTACATGTTAATTACATACAACTTGAGGAATTTGAGCCCCTTAAATTGGGCAACTGAAACGAACACTATTTCTTAAGAAAAGTACAAAAGGCCAACAAGTGCATGAAAAGATTTTTCATATCTTTGGCCAACAGAAAAAATACAAACCAAAGCCACTCCAGTGAAAATGATGTTCATCAAAAATTCGAAAAGAACACACACCGGCAAAGATGTAGGGAAAAAGGAACACTTATCCATTGTGGGTGGGGCCAAAACTGATGTAACCACTATGGAAAGCAGTGTGGTGACTCTGTAGAAAGCTGAACAGAGAATTCCGCTTGGCCCAGCTGCAGATCTCCGGAGTATCTTCTCAAAAGAGCTAAAGTCATCCTATCATAGAGACACACACTACGTTTAAAGCAGCACAGCTCAGTACGAACCTAACTCGGTAGGCTACCTGATGGCCCCAAGGGAATAAGGAGATTGTCAAAGGAGGACATAATTCATGAATTAGAAATAGCATTGTGCAGATTTCGTGACAAAGCCTTTGAAAGAATGCAAGAAAGCAAATGAGCAAACTACCGAAGGAAGCCGTGTTGATAAGAACTCTAGAGAGCTCCACCAAGATCCCCTTCTCTCCCATTTGCTTGTGTCTTTGCTGCACGAACGCACATGAGTTTCTCCTACACACACCTAATACACTGCATTAGGTGCTAAGGGTAGGGTGGTGCACAAGGTAGTCCCTCAAGGAGTTACAGCATCTTCCTTCAGCCTTATCCTAGAGCCACAGACTTCCATGAGTTAGAGAACAGGCTGCAGGTCAGTGAACCTTGGTCTCGTTACTTCCAGACACCGCTTCTTGACAAGGGGGACTTCCCAAAAGTGCCCAAGATTCACTGGGTAGCAGGACTCCAGTCCTCTGAACTGACCAAAAGTAAGCACGGGGAGCTTGAGAGCTCTGTGGGGCCTACAGGACATCTGTGAGTTTGTATCTGCTTCCTCATGGTATCCTTTGTTCTTTTGAGTTTCTCTTTAGAATCTGGGCAGAAAGAACAAGGAATCCCAGCCTTCAAACTGCCCCTCCACCAGCCTGATTCATGGGACCACTGTATTCACAGAAAGGTTTCATTCATTGACTTGGCACCAGAGCCTTCTAGCCTGTTTGTAATGATTTCATTAATGTCTTTAAGTTTGATTTCTGTTATGTTATCACCCCCTGGTGGCCAAAGTCAAATTTTGTCAAGAAAAGAGAGCTTGGAGTAAAGTAGTTTGATAAGCAGTTGACACCGCCGGTTTGTAGTTTTCTAGGGAGGCTTCACAGGGCTGCCATGGGGCCTTATTAGTTCTCTACACTACCCTCCAGGTGGCTAAAGATTTGGCCTATACTTAAAGGCTCCTTGAAAGGAAGTCCATGCTCAGCTTCCATGCCTAGTTGCTCTCACTGAGCAGCAGTCCTCCCCTGGAGCTAATCCCAGTTCTTCCTGCTGCAGTTAAAGCTCTCTTCCTTTGGTTGACATTAATGACTCTGGAAGCATTCCAAGTTCATCATCTAACCTTTGTGTTTTCTAATTCAAAGCCTTTGCACAGAGGGGATGACATCCCACTCAACACAATGGATGCACGTATGTTCCAAGACCTTGGGCATCTCCCAGTGCAAGCCTGAGGTTCACATCCTACCTGCATCTCAACAGTATTTCAGAAGCAGCCTGGGGAATGACAGGAAAATAAACTGGCTGCTCACCCTGTGCCTTCATTACTTTTTTGTTGCTGGGACACAATACCCAACACTACAACTTAAGTCAGAAAAGGTTTATTTCAGCTCACGGTTTCAGAAGGTCTCAGTCCTTTCGTGGGTGGCAGGCAAAGGTGGAGGAGCTAGCTGGGCCCTTAGGCAGAGAGAAGCTGTTCGCAGACTGGCTAACAGTACACCAAGCACACAAGAAAGGACGAAGCTGGCATATGTCCTTCCAAGTCATGTCCCACTGATATGCCCCTTTTAGGTCAAGCCCCAGTGTTCTGTCCCCTCTGGATCAAACCCCAAGTGATCCACCACTTCCAACCAGATCCTATCTCCTAACAGCACATGGAATCAGTAGACGTTCCACAACATTCAAATACACAAGGCTTTGGGGGCTATTCCACATCCAAACCATAGCACCTTGAGCACACACCTTTCAACCCATCGGGAATCTAATGATACATGAAAGTGGGCTTTTAAGTCTCACGGATTTGGTTCAAGTTGAAAAGCAGAGATGACAACCTCAGTCTCGTAAAGGTATTGGGAAGGTAGCTAAGCTGGAGTGGAAGCCGATCCCACTCAATAGAATTAATCATCCATCCCGTCTCCTCCAGAACTGTTGTCAAAAACCTCAGTTCAATCATTTTATTTACTCATAGTCAATCTAGTTCTGGAAGGTTTTGGTACAAAATTGAAAAAAATAAAGATATAAAACAAAAATGAGAGGCATTAAGTTAGTGCATATATCAAGAAAAGTTTAAAATCAGGGTAGGAAGAAGACACAAGGAAGCCAGGAGAGAAATTGGTATACAAATCGAGTGCTTTGAAATTGAATGTTGCAGATATATTCTTAAGAAGAGGTCAGGGCTATGGGCATAACTCAACAGTTAGAGTGCTTGCCCCAGCACTGCATAAGCCAGGTGTGGTGGCACACACCTGTAATCCCAGCACTTGGGAGCTGAGTCAGGAAGATTACATGAGTTCCAGCCCAGCCTGGCTACGTAGTGAGATCAGGACAGCCTGGACTGTCTCATACAAAGAGAGGGAGGCAAAACACTTAACACCAAAGTTTCAAAAACCAGACATCTCAATTAATGGGTACAGTACTTCACAGAAAAAAATAAGTTTCTCACAAAAGCATATTTCTGAACCAAAAATTGAAAATGTGTGATCCTTTCAATCTAGAAATTTCTTCCTCAAAAATCTATTCCTTAGAGGGACATAGCCATGTGCAAAGTTGGCCATCAGTGCTGAAGGTATAGTTCAGTGGTAATGTAACGGCCTGTCATGTGTGAAGCCCTAGCTTCCATCCCCAGAATGTAAAACAATAGAATAAAAAGTTTACAAATTTGGTCTTGATGGTATGTTTTACAGCAGAAAAAAATGCAAATGAAGGCAAGCTAGATTTTCATTAAATTTTATTAAATTATGTTACATTCCAAATATGAAGCATTGAACAACTGCACAAAAGGGGGAAAAAATGACTTAGATCTAAATGTACTCATACAAAAGGATTTTTGAACTAAGAGGAAAAATACCAATTTTTTAAATTAGTTTTTATATGTACAATATCTAGAAAAGTAACTGTATTCACGTGACTTTTTTATGTAACACTGAAATGTACAATGTTCTTTACTCATGAACAGGATGTAAAAAGTCAAACATTTTGAATTTTTAATTTATATATTTCTTTATTGTATTTTTGTAATTCTAATAATCTAGAGAACAAGAGAAAATATCTTTTTAAAGTTATATGAATTTGGATAGTAGTATGTATTAGTGTTAATTGTTCAAAATGCCTTTGTTATATTGTGGTTATATAAGAAATTGTTTTTAGGGCTGGAGGAATGGCTCAGCAGTTAAAGCACTTGAGCAAGCATTAAGCCAAGCGCTAAGTCCCCGAGTTCGATTCCCCAGCACCACGTAAGCTGGGCGTGGTGGCGCACACCTGTAATCCCAGCACTCGGGAGGCTGAGACAGGAGGATTGCCGTGAGTCCAAGGCCAGCCTGGGCTCTGAAGTGAATTCAGGACCAGCCTGGACCACAGAGCGAGACCCTGTCTCAAAAAAAAAAAGAAATAAAGAAATTGGTTTTTATACTTAATAAATGCTTACCAACGCCTTTTTAGGTGAAAGTCATAACTTATTCTCAACCAGCAAAGAATAAATTAATAAATTAAGTTAACAATAAATTTATAGAGAATTAGAAAGCAGATATGTCAAAGTAAGTGTGGAGTCCAGGTGAAGATCATATAAGAGTTTACTGCACAACTCTCGCCATTACTTGTAATTTTGGAATGTTCCGTCTTCCGAGGCAGCCTGCATATGCTGTATATTCACTTCTAAAATGGAATGATCTACCCGCAAAGTGGGCTTTAATGTGCTTTGGGAAAGACCCCAGGAAAACAGAGCAAATGCTCAAAGCACCAGAAACAGGGTTAACTTAAAATTCAGGCCTCAGATGAGAAGCTAGAAGAGGTCCTTGAGTGGAAGAGCCGGCTGAACTGCACAGAAAGTGCTTGAGTGCCATCAAGTGGTCAGAACGAGTAGCTGCTTAGAAGAAAAAGAAGGAAAAAGTCAAAAAAAACCGTTCAGGGTTCGTGCTGATATTGCGAGCAGCCACTGTTTCAGGTGCAAGCAATAGAACAACCAATGAGTTAGTCTGTGACCTGACTTCTGCGAGGCCACGTTTGACCTGAAGCAGAAAGCAAGCAACTTCATAAGTTGATAACGTCAACTTGGTGACAATTGTCATACAGAAAAACGAAGTCAAGTAGACAGGGTGGGTAATCCTGCTTTCCAAAGGTGAGGTTATGGATAAGTCACCATTCTGTTGATGAGACAAAATATCTAACTTACATAATTCCTTTTTGAGACAAGATCCAGCTCTGTAGCCCAGGCTGCTCCTGAACTCACTGTGGAATCCAGGCTGGCTCATGGCCAAGAAGACCCAGAACAGAGTGAGGGAGGGGAGTGAGGTAGGATATGATGCCAGAGACATGGCAGAGCCTTGGGAGCCTTGGGTACAACTTCAGTGCGCACTCAGAATGAGGTGGAGACGAGGTACGGGACTGAAAGGTGACCCGACCTAATGTACATGTGATCTGGATGCTGAACTGGGAGTGCGGTAAAGGGCATGTCAGCATCAGACGGGAATATTAGGAGACTGGAGCAGAGATCAGGCCACAGGATGCTGGCTGAAAGGGTCATCTCAGTGGTGTCAAGGGAAGAGTCAGGCTACAAATGTATTGTTGTCAGAGTTGAGGGTGGAAGCTCTAGAGGGCCCAGCAGACCTTGCTGGCCATGCATCCCAGTGTGCCAAACAAGAAGAGGGGCAGTGATGGATAGCCAAACAATGGAGTTTTAATCAGCAGTGTGGCCTCTTCAAAGACAGATTAGAGGTTCAAGATGTGTGTTCAAAAAGATGACAATAACTTTGAGGTTTCAGGGAAAAGGGGAAAGTGGCATGGATTGTGGGTGTGCACAGATGAGGGGGCTTGCCCAGCTTCCAGCGTGTTTAATCTCAGTCAAGCTGTGGTCCGGTGGGTCATTACCCCAGCACTGGCTTTGAAAAATGGATCTGTAGAAGTCCTCTGGCCTTGGGGCGTAGGGGGCAGCCGAGTTCCCTTGAGATGATTGCTCCTTCTTGGGGTGAGGAGGGAGCAGCCTCTGCCCCTTCACTCAAGCACATGTGGGAGGCGCTGTGCTCTGCCTGCAATCCAAGTGACTGCAGACTTAAGATAATGTCCCTGTCTTTTGTCCTTGGAACACACTTTCTCTTTTGTTGTCTCCCAGACCTGCCACTATGTCCCTGTTAGGGTGTCAGAATTCTAGGTAAGGTGGTGGAATAAAATAGTCCTTTGCATCAGGCTGCTTTGGAAGAAAAGAGAAACTGTGTTCCAAAGACACAAAAGAGAGGAAGTGCCCTGGGAATCAACCAGGAGGTGATAGGGAAGC
>PVKB01004778.1:63653-124980 GCA_004027205.1 Ctenodactylus gundi
TCTCTCTCTCTCTCTCTCTCTCTCTCTCTCTCTCTCTCTCTCTCTCTCTCTCTCTCTCTCTCTCTCTCTCTCTCTCTCTCTCTCTCTCTCTCTCTCCCTTTTTTTCAGAGTCTCACTCTGTAGTCCAAGCTGATCCTGAACTAACTGTGTAGCCCAGAACCAGAAGGCTGGCCTCAAGCTCACAAGCAATCCCCCTGCCTCAGCCTCCTGAGTGCTGGGATTACAGGCATGTGCCACTGTGCCTGGCTTAGGAAACCCACGGTTCTTACAAGCTTTACGATTCCTGTGTGAGGGACTACTCTGAACGTGATACTTCCTGTGTTACAGGCTAGCCTTGCAGAAGAAAGCTACTGCAGCAGTGGCCATATCTCTGAGGGATGGAGCTGGGGCAGGGGTAGGAAACATGACATAATTGCGATTCTTGGTTCCTAGAAACACCCTGCCTGGGCGGGAGACAGCCACAACACAGAGTGGTGGAGAGGGCAACAGTCAGTCATGGGCCCACTGAGAATGTTAAGCAGCAGGGGGCTGGGGCTGCCGGGGGCACACTGGTTGGTGGCACTGCCCTCTGTGGAGAAAAGTGAGAGCCATCACACGCGATTTCCACAGGGACTAGGTTTGCCCAACACCAGGGCACATCAGTAAATGAAGCGCTCAGTCCCCGTGGCTGGTCCCCGCAATCCCAGTTCAGAATTCATGTTCTGTCTGCGTCTTTATCTCTCTCCACACAGCTGGATTGTGTGGGCTTTGCATTCGTCACTCTCCCAGATGCACAGACTAGAGGACCTGTGGGGAAGGTGCGTACCCACGCAGCCTGCATGCCAGGTGCACATTAATAGACAATCCCCAAGTGTGGATACAGCCCTGCAGCAGACAAAAACGCCTTTAACAGGCCCCATCAGTGGGAAAGGAAAGGATAGGTCTCAGCCTACACCCTGCAGCAACCTGGGTGGGCTTGGTGGAGGCAGAGAGAATTCGCATCAGGCCACTTCCGTGACTTACTCCTTCCATACTCGGAGACCTAGGCAGAAACTGCTCCAGTCCGACTACAGGAAGGAGCAGTTTGGACTTGGTTTATGTCTGGTTTGTTGTTACTTTTTCTTTTTGTGTCCCTTTCTTTTCTCCATATGCTTATTAATTTTTTAATGCTTTAATTAGATTTTATCCCTTGTTCCTTTTTCTTATTTTTCTTTTGTTTTTATCTTGCTGCACCTTTTTTATTCCCCGAGTCTCCTTTTCAAAGTTATTTTATTATTATTAATTTTATCTTTAGTAACTTTTATCTTTTCAATTAATTCTATATTATCTTTGCCCTTTCTTTGCAGATGATATAGACGTTGGTTTGGGTGTTTTTTAATCATACTTCTATATCAAGCTTGTATTGTCATTGCTGTGCATTTTTTAAAATTTTCCCATCTTCAAGAGGCATTGGGGGTCAAGTCTTCATGAGCAGACTTCTCACTAAGAAGACCCTCACATAAAAGGGGAACAGTTATCCCAACAGATGCACAGATGCTAATGTAGAAACACATTATGTAGAAATAAGAAATATGAAAAACAAAGCAACATGATACTCCTGAAAGTTCATAATTTCAGAAACTGAATCCAAAAATATCAATAAAATGCATGGCCAAAGAACTCAAAGGATTGATTTTACAAATGACCAATGGCCATAAAGAGAATACCAATAAACGGTTGAGTAAGTTACAGAAGACAATATAAGATGTATAAGAGCAATTCAACAGGGATTCTGAAAAAGAACCAAATAGAAACATTAGGAAAGAAAGGCTCAGTAAGTCTAATAAAAACACTGAGTTGAAAGCCTCATCAAAGATTTGATTGAGCGAAAGAGGAATATCAGAGCTAGACAGCAATGTTGATGAATTATCACACTCAGGCAGTAATAAAACAAAAGCAAGAAATTGCGAACAGAACATACAAAACCTATGGGATGAAACCTCTGGCTAATTGACTAAAAGATATTATTGAGAGATTTTCTAGATTAATGGGAGTTTGACAAAAACATGGAATTCAAAGAAGACTCTATATCAGGGTCCAATCAGTCCTTTGATGACAGATATAGTTAGTGAACAGGAGAGGGAGGAGGGGAGGGATGGAACCCTGCTAGGGGGCTCAGATACAGGTTGTCCCAAGAGCTTTTGCTGAATTGGATCCCCCTGACACTTTTGTGATGTTCCAGCCGAGGCTCAGAGAAGTGAACCAGCCACTCGGGGAGTGAGAGTCCAAGCCAGCTATGGGCTGAAGCTACTCAAGCTTGAGCTCCTCCATTTCAGAGCAAACCAGTGTCCCCAGAAGCTCCCAATATTTCATAACAAATAACTTGGGTAATGTCATCCTTCACCTTAGAGCCCCCAGGCTATGCTAACTTTAGAAATGGAGGAGTATCTGTGCTCAACCTCCTCCATGGCAGGCTTTGTGGCAAGGTGGTGTGGCTATTCTGCTTTGGATGGTCACATTTACTAATTAAGTTCTGGAATGCCCACACAGCACCTTGGGTCTGAGACACATATCAGTGGCCCCCATACTATGGCAAAATAAGCACTGGGGTTCAGGAGTCTCCCCCAAATCATGGTTTTCCATGATCTGATTTTAATTCCTTATACTAAGTAGCTGCCCTGGAAGATGCAGGGGTCCACCCATGTCAAGAGTCAAGGCCCAGGCTGCCAACCCTTGTCTGGATAGCCTGCAGCCTGACCCTGAAGGAAGGCCCTGGGCAATAAGTGGTAGAATGCTATCTGCACCTGCTGTGGCATAGGACTGTCCTGGCCCCTCCCCTCCCTTGCCACGCTCCTTCTGAGTTTCCTCAGGATTTCTCGCCTTCTTCCTGGGGTCAGCTTGGTGTTGTTCTCTCTGTTTGGAGTCTCAGGACCAGGGCATCTGTGAAGAACTCTGCCCTGAACTCTGAACCTGCTACCTGAACAGCACCTCTCCCCAGCTCACCTCTCGTCGGTGGTGTGGCTGATCCCAGAAATGCAGACCCAAAAGATGGAAGGATCTAAAGACTACAGAACAGCGAATGCCTCTCACATCTCGTCCCCTCACCCTTTGTCTTCCAATCCCTCTGCTTTCCCATCCCTCCGTTCCCCCAATCCCCACTGCCCACCACCTGTCTTAGCTAGTTCTGGGCCCTTGGGCAGCACCCCTACATAACTGGCTTCCAGTGCCCTCCAGCCCACCTGGGCTCCTATCTTCTCTACTTTTCCTACCACTTGCCCTCCCTTCCTCCCAACAGCATCAATTGGCAAATTTTTAAAACTAGATTCTGAATACTGAATAGGAGTTTGCCAAGTGAAAAGAAATTACCATAATGAGCAATGTGAAGGCCCAGCAAAGGGAAGCCACTGTCTTCTTCCTGCCTAAGTCCTTCAAGGGCTCACGCCTCACACACCATGTGCTAACCTCACACACAACATGAACATCCCCAAACTTCCCTGCCTGAAAGAGGCATGCACAGTGTGGCCAAGGATCAGCAAAAGTTACTTAGAGCAACTTGAGAAGGAGACAGCTAAGGAAGCTCCAGCTTGAGCTGCCCAACAAAGCGCTCTTCGGGGCCCTTCCAATGTAATGCCAATTGAAACAAGTGATGCAGAGGTGGCCTCGCCTAGTGGCTCAGAGGAAGAGAAGTGGGCCTGGGGCCTGGCCCAGTGCACCTAGGAGCAGATGACCCTGAGACTTCACTACTATGAAGGGACTTCATGGTGAGTTAACAAAATCTTCCATCGAACTCCCAACGGGACCCCATCACCAAAACTGAGCCCTTCCACCAAGCCTTTTTCTCAGTGGTGACTGCTCTGTCAATGGACAGTCCAGTCCTGGGTTAGGCTGGAGCTGTGAGGCTGGCTGGGGAATCATTGCTGGACACCAGAGCCCTGCTCCCAAGAGAAGCACTTTCCCAGCACAGTAGTTATGAGTACAGACATGGCCACCGGACAAAGACAGCTCACGGTCTTGGCACTAGCACTCTCAGTAAGTCACGTCACCACCATCTGCCTCTGTCTCCACATCTGCAACATGGCAGAGTAGGAACATGGTTTCTTGTACTGTGTACAGGTTAAAAAAATATAAACATGCCCAACATTTAGCAGAGTGTGATACACAGTAAATGCTCAATAAATGCAGACTCTTGCTGTTGCTGCTGCTGCTGCTGCTGCTAATGTTGCTCGCATCCCTTGGAGGCAGGAGCTCCCAATATGGGAGAGCTAAGGCTCAGGGACTAGTGGTAACTTATGAAGGGAAGCAGTGCAGAACTGGGACAGGTGTGCAGATTTTCTGGACCCCAGATCGGGATTTTTTGCGCAGTGGCATCCTCCAGTCAAGCACTGTGAGGCGGCAAAAGGAAGATGGAGCTAGTTTCCCACGGTTGCATAGCCTGGAAGCAGCAACACTGAAATTGGAGGCAAAGTCCAATGTCGAGGTCTGGTGTTCACTCTTGCAGTTCCCTCTCTTGCCCAAGACCCTAAGTGCTAAGAGACGTGCCACCTGCTCTCTCCACAGATGAGGTTCGGAGGGTTCTGCTGGGAGCTAAACAGAGCTAGCCGTGGAAGCCAAGGGTGGCAGAAGCCAGGTTGAGATCCCAAACAGAGACCCTAGACCATTCTCACAGGGAACATCTACGTAGATGCAGCCTCTAGTGCATGCACAGCCCCTTCCTTGTATAGATGGAAGCATACTTCACACACGGTCATGTCCCTTGCTTATAATTTAAAGCAGATCTTTGAGATATTGACATATCAGTACATACAAAACTGCTTTGTTCTCTCATAGCAGCGTGGGTGCTCGCCACACGGGTTCTCCATTGGTTTCTTAATCGCTCCCTTATTACAGGCATCTGGGTTCTCTCCAGTCTCCACCATGGTAAATCAAGCCTCATTTAATAGTCTTCTCCAGGCAACTAGGGACACCGTGATTTATCTGTAGCCTAAAGTCTTTGGAGTATTGGACAAAGACTGTTCATATTGCCAATTTTGCCCTCTGAAGCAGGCGAAGTAATCAAGGAGTACAGTGGTTTCCAAAATTAAAAGGTCCACAAGATGCTCCTTGCCCCAGAGACCCCACTGGTAATCCCTTCCCGCAGAATGTGGGTGGCGTAAAATGGGAGGAGAGCCTTCATCTGGATGGCAGAGCCTGTCCCTCCCTGCATCCTGGCTCCTCCCCACAGATGAGCTGTCCCTGTGCCTTCCTGTGCTCATGGACTATTAAAAGAGTATTCAGGCTGTCCTGAAAGCTTTCTCCCAGACCCAGCAACAGCACAGCGGTAGACACTTACCTGAATTCTATTGTGACTGTAGCTATAGAACACATGGGGTTACCACACAGATAAGACAGCACAGGCTAGACAGCTTAGCACTACTCAGCATAGATAGCATGCAGGGGGCCAGGCATGCCCTGGGCCAGAGCACACATACTCCAGATCCCAACACGTACTGGGATCCCAGAAGAGATCCTCAGATGTGATTGGATCTATTATACTCCCCCCTCAGTTTTTGTTAGTAGACTAAAATCTCAACAGCTTTTCTCTTAAATTGGAGCTGCTCTGATAGTGAAACCCACCGGAGTATCCTATGCTCAATGAGTCTAGATTTGTGGCAAGGCCAAGGTAATTAACACTAAAATCCAGGAACAAAATGAAACATGAATAAATAGCTCATTAAATTTCACATAGGTCAGGGGCAGGATTCATGTGAATCCCATCTGGAGTGTAAAAGGGAGGTTGCTGCATCTTAGGGGGTTCCCCAGCTCCAAAAAAATCTTTAAAACTTCCCATGTTTCTCCAAGACAGTACCGTCTTTGTCATCCTTTAATGTCACCCACGAACCAGAAAGGGCCACACCTACTAGAAATGGAGACCATACCCCAGGTACCGAAGGGACTCAGCCCTCAGGACAATGACCTTGGCACTGTGCGTGTCTCCTTTGCAGGATGGTCAGCTGTGGCCTCATATCTAGCTGCTGCCAGGAGCTGGTCTCTGCGCTCAGTGCTGGCCTCAGCCTCACAGAGCTGGACCCACAGCAGAATGACCTGGACATGGGACTGGGAAGTAGCTTGGTAATTAAGGCATGTACCCTGGCTTTGATTCCCCAGGTCCACAAAGGCTAGGTGTAGTGGTGCAGGCATATGATCTTAGCCCTTGGGAGGCTGAGGCAGAAGGACTGCCATATTTTCAAATTCAACTTGGATTATGTAGTGAGTTCAGGTCCAGCCTGGACTACAGAACAAGATTCTGTCTCAAAAAAAAAAAAAAAAGACTGGGAAACCATGGTGTGCAGTTGCTCTTGGAGGAGCTCAGGTACCCCACCTGCCAACTCACAACACTTGTGCCAAAATGTTCTTGGCCACTCCTGGTAGGTTTGCAGTCTGCCACCGAGAGACACTACCACCGAAAGTCACTTCACAGCAACCCCACACAGTTCTGAAGGGTCGTCCCAGCTTGAGTGTTCCCTGTGAGATGGCTGAGGCCTCCGCTGAGAGCCGCTTTTACCTCTGAACACAAATGTAACTCCCCTTTTCAGTTTCCTCTCAGCACCCAATTCCTAGGGAACTGACTGCAACAGATACTCTCAGCAGGTGGCAGAATCCAGACTTGCCCTTGTGCTTGCAGGCCAGACCACGCCCAGACCAAGCTGGGGGCCTTGGAGGGAGAGAAACCTGAGCCACTCACCTCCAGCATGTGGCAAGGCATGGACCTGGGCCTTCTCCGGACAACTCAGGCCACGGCTGAGCCCTGGGCCAGGCCCAGAGCCCAGAGCCCAGCGATGGGAAAGGGAGTCTTGCTTTCTTTCTGACAGAACCGGAAAGAAACTGAGAAAACAAAGCAGCCAACATGAGGTACGTTTTTTGGTTATTTAGTAAAAATAGGATCACATCACCCGATTGTTTAAATTCTTCATCCAACAAGTAAAAAAAAGAGAAAATGAGTAAATGAGTATCTTAGTTACTTTTTCGTCGCTGTGACTCGATACATGACATACACAACTTAGGGAGGAAAGATTTATTGTAGCTTTCAGTTTCAGAGCTTCACAGGTGGGTGGCTGGAAAATGATGGAAGCACCCGGCAGGGCCAGAGCCAGAGCTCTAGTGGCAGAGATCCTCACAGCATGGTGGTACAGAGAGACCACCCCTTCCAGCCAGGCCCCACCTCCTAACCCTACACAGTATCCATAGGAACAGAGTCTTTGGGGGGACACTCCAGACCCAAACCACGACAATTAGTGACTGAGTGAATCCCCTGAGCCCAGCGCACCGTGACAAAGTGTGGCCATCAGGACAGTTCATGTCACTGAGAGAAGGTTTGGAGCAATGAAAGCCTTGACCACATGGGGGAGACAAAGGCAGTGACACAGAGAGACTTGGAGCCCAAGCCCAGCATGAATTCCACCACTGCTGTTAGCAGGTCAGCTCACACATACCTACCTATGCACACACCTGGATCCAAGGGGCCAGAGGAGTGAGAGATGGTAAAGACCCTATATTCACACTGACACTGACGTACAGACACAGAGATTCACCATCTTACCTGATTCCAAAGGGCAGAATCTCCCTTTACTGTGTTTTGTGGGTTCCATACACCACAGATGATGAAGAAAAGAAGTTTCAGTTTGTACAAACACCCAAGCCACCTCAAGGAGAAGGCTTCTACATCAGCATCCAGTACACTGTGTCAAGATCAAGGAAGTTGGGAGAGTATCCCAAAGGGAAACAGTTCAAATGTTTGTCCCCTCCCCAGTATCAGTACTCATCCCCACCCCCACACACACTAGCAAAGATTTCCATTGCTTTGCCATGGCCACATATGCATATCCTCACATATATTCTCATGTGTGAGGCAACTACAGCAACGGGTGTAAGGCAGGCAGTTTGCTGACTGTAAGGAATGAATGAAATCTCAAGGGATGATACTCTTCAAAAGTCATCAAGTCTTCCTCCCCTCAATACCTCCCACATCCCCTCTTGGTCTAGCTCTCTTTAAATGCTACTTTTCACTTGAACTACTTTACAGAGGAACAGGCCTCCCAACTTCTGGCTCCAGGCCCCATGACATGCCAGTACAGGCTTGCCAATACAACCCCCAAGGTTGAGTCACCACTGTGGCCCCCAGAGTCTCATTCTGCTCAGCACACAAGCACCACACCTGCAACCAAAGAGGTCTGCAGCAGGGTGTCCCAAACCATCCAGGACATATTTTGAGCACAGGGCTTCCTAATAAGACAGCTCTCCGAGCCATGGACCTTAGCTAGGCCTGACAAAAGAAACAAACTCTAAGATGACCACAACAATAACAGGAATGACACATCATCCAGGTCATCCCAAGTCCCTGGCGTGTGGCACAACACCCAGTCAAAAACTGCTCACTGTGTCCTGCACTCTGGCTCAACATCTGTGTGTCAGTGTCCTCCCTCAGCCACTGTTACCTCTGAGGCTCAGCTGGCTCCTCCTGGAGGCAACACAGCACCACAGGGCTGCACCCCAGCCTGGGCCAAAGTTTCCAGCTCCTGCAGGGTCTCCTCTGGAAAGCCATGTACTGGGGGTATTTGACTTTCCAGGGAGATATCAGAGTCTATCGTTTATTTGGAAAGTAGAGAAAGTGGTTATGGACTTCAACTTGAGGAGGTGGTGAAGATCAAGCTGTGCCCTTATAAAGAAAAATAAAGACAAATAGGAAAAGAATTCCAATTTGAGCAACTGGAGGGGACACCTTGTGACAGACATGCTCAGACTGTCCTGTTTAGGCAAATATCAGATACCGGTTTTCTGGGGTGCTGTGGTAGGCCAGGATCCAGTTGGTTGTTAACAGCTCTGGAGGAATACTTCCAGCTTGAAGAGCAAATTGGTTTCCCTGAAATAACCGTTCTCACTAGGGAGAATGATCTCTTCATGGACTGGTCTGTGAGGGCCTGATTTTCCTGCCACCGAGTCCTTACATGTTTAGGACAGTGGCTAGAAACTTCTAGGCATCATTTCAGGATATCTGGAACTAAACCTTTTAAAAGCTGGTAATTGGATGGCCTGGTAAATCCTGAACATTATTTTAGGTTTTTTATTTTTTTTATTTTTGGTGTCCTCAGTCCTGAAAGCTAGGTAAATTTAGGGCTAATAAACTTGGTTTTACCAACTTCTCCTAAATGATTAACAGGCAAAGTTTTAAGGAAGTAAGAAATAAAATGCAGGTCCATCTGTGTTTTGTCTTTAGTTGCCTATCATGCATTCACAGGCCCAAAGAAAGAAGGGGCCACAGGTTTAGCAAAGAACTGAACACTAAGTCTGTCTCAGAAGAAAACACAAATCACATTTAAAGTGAGTGGCAGGTTAAGGGCCCAGGAGCTTCCTTGTCCCTTGTCTCCATGGAAATCTTTAACTGTTCATAGGATTCAACAAGACCCATAAATGCTTAATGAGGTAAGTCAGACACAAGAGACTAAGTGCTGCCTGGCTTCATTTACATAAGAAATGCAAAGGGCAAAATGAAGGAGATAGAAAACAGAAAGGTAGACTTTGTGTGTGTGTGTGTGCGCGTGTGTGTGTGTGTGTGTGTGTGTGTGTGTGTGTTTACTTCCCCAAGCTGTATATAATTAATATATATTACAAACATATGCAAACAAAAATATAAAAAGTAGTGAAGGTCTAGGTACAGATGGCCCCTTAGTGTGGCGCTGCCAGTTGCTAGTCATTGATTTTTTTTTTATTATTCTTTGAGAAACAGAAAATGAAGGACAGACACATCCACAGACTGATATGTATACACCAGCTAGAGAATGTTTCCCCAAATCAACATGATAGGAGAGTAGACACTCTCATACATGAGCTAGGGAAGCCCAGCACCCCATCAGTCTTTATTCCCACCCATCTCTCCCAGCATCCGTCTTCTGACCAGCCTGGAGGACTCAGTTAGCTGAATATAAGACCCAGGAAGCATCAGATGGAAGTGGGGGACCCCGTTGGGGACTGTCACTGGAGTTGTGCACATTAGGTCCAGCCACTTGTCCTAGATATCAAATGGAAAAAGTAAAGGCGAACACCAGAAAATGAAATAAGCAGTATTGCTACATTATGAGGAAAAGGGTAAGCAAGGATTCCAGCTCTCTCTTTGAGGGTACTGAGATGAGCTTGAGGTGGAAAGAGAGACAGACTTGGAGCTGGATGGGAGCACCAGAGGTACGTGCAATTTAGCACTCTTAGTCAAACTGTGTTCTGGGTGACCACTACACAATGCCTGCACCTGCTCAGTGGGGAGCTTCAGGGCTATCATTGAATAATCTCTCCCAAATTGAAGCTGGGGGGGTGGGGGGGTTGTCATAAAGTTGATCTAACTGCAAGGCGCTGTTTTTCCTGGAGTCCAAGGTGTACAATTCTGGAAGCTGCAGGCCCTATTTAGGGAGTGGGGAACAAGACATTATAAAACCTGGTACTTAAATGCCCTTACAAATCTAGAAAATAACTTAGTTACTTTTATCTTAGTGGCTTCATTCTTCAAGGGCAATGAGATGGGCAGAGTAAATTTCAGTCTTGTAAACCTTCGGTTAGCAATTTTTAGATAGATATTCCTTAAGTGATTAACATTAATACATACAGAATGGCATGTGGTGGCTCTGATTCAAAGTTCAAAGTATTAAAAGAGATAGATGCAAAGTGAAGTCAGAAAAGGTAAGCCAAACCTTGCTTTAAGTTACCCCTTGACACAAAGAGATCCTGTCTCAAAAAAATTCAACTTTTAAGGCTCTCAGGCTTATGGATAAAATAGTGAAATACAATCTTTGTTCTTCAGAGAGAGGAGAACCTGACTTCACAAAACACAAGATTGGACCCAGCTTCAAAAATGACACCAGACAAGTAGACCTTAGCTGCAGGAGAAATCTACCTCTCTTACAAGCTTTAAACTCCAATGTAGAGACTTAGTCTTAAAATTCAACCAAGAGGTTAAAATGGATCTTTAAAAATGTAGCTGTTTCTCCAAACTTCCTCAGGCTGAGTGTAAACCACCACTCTTTCCCTCCTCAGCTCAGATAAATGCACAGACAACTGCTGGAGAGAAGCACGTAGAGGGTGGCCCAGCAGATCACAGTCAGGTTTTGTTTCTACAAGAAAAAGAATATAAGCATGGCTAAGTGTGAAACGGGGCCAAAACTTCCTTGACTGTTGTCTCATTGTGTTCTTCCCATTATTTTCTAACTGTAAAAGAACTTACACACCTGACCTCAATGACATGGTAATTTGTGGAAATGCAAGACCTCTTCATCTTTGGAACTAACTTTGAATAAACTCTGTTTATCACCAGATTGGCTCTCACATTCTTAAAGTAGCGTAGACCTGAGAACCCAGTAAAAATGGGACTCCTCCTGCATAGCAGACAAGCTTGGAGAAGAAATCCACTGCAGCACCTGCTATGACTCAGAAGACTGTAACATGGAGTCATTCTCAAAGGGGGTCTATTGTTTGCAAATAAACCGTTCTGGAGACAAAAAAAGAACAGAAAAACCATAATTCTGGGTCTCTGGACAAGCCCTGCTGCAGTGACTGGGTAGAATATTGACACAGAGACAGGAGTGGAAAGGGGGAGGGTCAGTTGCAGAGTCACTGAAACACTCAAGCAGCAGGGAGCTCTGGCCGCAGAGTGCATGACTGTTGACAGCACCACTGTTTGTGCAGGAGACTCTTACATGCAACTTCCTGTGGGGGTCAAGTCTGAAGAGGACTCAGACCATACCCAAAGACTGCTAGGTTTTAATGCACAGGAGGGTAGCATTAACAGTAAAGGTACCAAGAAAGAAATAGAGTCAAAGAGAAGTTCAACAGTTATGCGATAAAACCCATGGGCAAGAGAAAGGGAAATCTACACAGAAGTGGAAGGGTGGCGCTAAAGTCTGTGCAGGGACAGGAGTGATGCCAGTTTTAAAAAGAAAACCTCAGGGCGAGAGCGAGGAAGGGGCTTGCTTTGGTAAGTGTCAAGCAAAAGCAGAGTCCTTCTAGGGCATGTCAAGGTCAAAGAGGCCATGGATCAAAGAACACGAGAATGAACATTTAGAAGGATGTGATAAGGATTGCATTTGAAAACTAAGAAAATAAAATTATCTACATTTACATGGCTTTAAAAATGAGATTATTAATACTCATAGGACTCAAGAAAAAAATCGCAAGTATACATGATTAAAGAGGACTTATGTGTGTGCCTGGATACTGATCCTTGAAAACTAGCTTTGGGACCGTATGACAACAGAGGACATCGGCCTTCCCTCGGCACTTCAGCATGGCTATACTTTTAGATGGCTGTCCTGGTGCTCTTGGCAGACACTCACAATGCCAGAAATGTTCCCCTGGGAGCCCAAACAAGCAGATCTATCGATTATGGTCCCAGTGGTGAGGTGGTTGCCTGAAGCCATAATCTCCCAAGGGCCTATGGTCTGTGAGTCAATCCCATACTTCACAGTCTACTCTGATTTTCTTCAGCATACCTGAAAAGGTAAAACAGGAAAGAAGTGTGAACTGTGTATTTATCCCGGGCTTCAACATCCCCGTGAGCCACCTGTTCCATCTCTAAAATTCACAGAAGGAGACAATGGAAAGACACTCGAAATACGCAGAAGGGAAAGACAGGGAACTTTTGTAACAAGTGTGGAATTTGAATTTTGATTAAAATAAAAACCTCTTCACAGTTCACTAGACCTCTTCCATCTTCAGGTTGGGTTTTCTTAGAAGCAGACCTTAAGATGGGATTTTTGCTTGTAGTTTAGTGGGCAGGAGATTCTTAGGCACATGAGAAGGAGAAAGAGGGAATGAGGCAAGAGAGAAAAAGGCCCAGAAAAGGTGGACTATTGAACAGCTACTGCTTAGCAGCTATCTTAGTCTGTTTTTAATTTACTGTAAGAGAATAACTGGTACTACTTAATTATCTCTTAATGTCAAATAAACTTTAACCAGCAAACACTATAAACTGCTCGCTTTTATGGGCCTGAGACCATTCTTTTAAGAGATTTTTCTCTGGTATCCACAAATCTCACAAAAGTTCAATCTTCCCTAACGAGTAGGATGTATCTAATTGGGAGGAAACTGTTTTCAGGATCTTTATTCTGCCTCATTTATAGTTATTGTTGTTAGTGTATTCTAATTACGTACCAGGTGTGATTTTTTGGGAAAAACAGGCCCACGTCATTCAACAATTTCTTGGAGTGGATCCAGTTTCTCCTGCAGCTCTTCCCAGGACAGCTGAGAGAATATCCAGTCCCTCCAGGGGAACTGCCATGCTTACCTCTGCCACCTCTACTTACAGAAACCTGAAAGTTTGAGGATTGCATTTCCATTGGCTACACAACACACACAAAGCAGTCTGTTGAAGGCAAAGGTTGCCTGAATTATCAAGTGAATATATCCTTTAAAAATTACACAAGTCGCAGCCCACCCTTGCTCCAGTTTACCCAATCACTCTGGTTTCTTGTGTGGCCATCTTCCCCCTCTGTGCATGGTTAAGCCCTTCTCTAAACATTAACTGTCACCTGAGCTGTTTTAGTGCTGACCAGATCTCTCAGATTTCAACATGGAAGCTACTTCTTGTGCCTGTCCAGGTTTGCTGCCACTATCCCCAAGGACAACCACTTGTGAATCCAGGCCCAGACCCCAGAGTCTCATTATGAATGGCATGCTAGCTCTAAGACTGAATTCAGACAAGATTGCACACAGCGTGGTACACGCGGTCTACACATGACCTACATGCACCTACATGTGGCCTCTAAGTAACATAGTTTCCTGGGCTGTGAGTCTCAGCCAGTGCTAGAGTGGAAGGTCAGTGTGGAATATTCAATAAACATAGCCAGTCACATTTCGGGTTTCTGAGTGGGATATTCCCAGAGATAGAACTGCCAGGAGTTTATTAAGTAGAACTTATGTAGTGAGCAAGGTCTTGTCTTATGTTTAAGGGATTGGAATCAAGACAAAATGGTCCATCTGAACTTTTAAATATTTATTACACACACTCAATTCATCAACCAAAGTAGTAACTAGTAACATAAGCATAGGATGGTGACACGCACATAACACATCAAACAAGGGAAGGAAAGTAAATCTGTAAAGGAGAGTCTCAGTCTTCAAAGAGAGCCTCAGTCTTTAAGAGAGAGTCTTAAACTTAAAGACAATCTCAATCTCAAGAAAGTCTCATCAGGGTCCCAAGGTTTGATGACTCAGGTCCAATGTGGAGCTCGCAGCCGGGGTCCAACTTGGGGGAAGCCCAGCAGAGGTCCAGCAGAGTGGACAGCACCAATGGGAAGACACAGAGTCAGTCTTGAGAGGCTGAGGACGCTGGTCTTCCTTGGTTGAGCCCAGCAGAGCTTGGGTTCTTATACTGTGCTCTTCAATCTTGACAAAGACGAAAAATCTTTTCTTATCCGAGCCAACTTAGGGTTGACTCATTTGCATATGACATCAGTGCAAACTTGTTTTGTAGATATGCTGGTGAGCCACCATGGTGGCATTAGTTATGTTCCTAACAACTTTATGCTACCAGCCAAGTAGTGGGGGTAGGCAGGGAATGAGGAAAGAGGTGGATGGTGGTGGTTGCACCGATCAGGCAGGGAGCAGGGCAGCAGAGTTGGGGAGAGAGTAGGGGAAGATTGCCCAGTAACAGTGAATCGCCTAATTGGAGCCCTCCAGGTGGACAGTGTGGCAAGTCACACACGACAGAAGGTTGCCATGGGCAGATGTGGGCATGTATGAAAAGGAAGAAGTTGAGGGGCTGGGGATCTCTCCTGAAACTGGAGCCAAATAGCACCAGACCTTACAGTCAGAGGCAGTGTCAGAGGCCAAGGAAATCAATCAATAATATAACACAAATAAATCAGTAATTCAAACAGCCTTCACATTCAAAGTTACCTGAGGCCTTGTGGGAACAGCAGGACACACAAGCAAATGCCACCCTTTAAATCATGCACTCAGACTCCACCAGCTGCTCACTGGCATCCTCCCTTTGCCAGGGCCTACCCTGAGGCTCCGCTCTTTGCTTCTGGGACTGATGCAGCATCTCGGGACCCTGGCCTAGACTGTGCTAAAGTCCAACCCTCCCTACTGGGACTTCTCTGGGAGGCTTCATATCAAATCTGACTTACAGCAAGAAAATACTCAAGCAAGAAAAAGTATCTGTAACTAAACTGGGTCTAAGGAGGTCCCCAGAGCAGAGCTGGGACACACTGACTCACTCCACTCATGAAGTAGATTGAGAATTCACTGACTTTTGTCACAGAAAGAGAATATTCAGGACATGTGAGTAAGAAACACAAAAAGTTTTATAGAGTAGAATTTTAAGAGTACATGCTCAAAGAAGTAGATAGAGTGCGGGCCCTTAACAGATAGAAAAAGACACCTTGTGACTGCTGGCTGGGTAGACTTACAAGGAATTGTGTGTTGGAAATCTGCAGAACTTGTGAATCTATGGAAAGAGGAGATTTAATTTATAGATAAGAGGCAATGGCTTGTTGTGCCCGAGCAACACAACAACACACAGGAGAAGCACCACTCAGTAAGGAGAGGTTAGGAGTTCTTATTAGCGACTGACTGAGAACAGACTCATTTCCCAACGAGTTCTCAGTTCCGAAGGGAGATATGGTTGGGGTTATAAAGGCAAAAACTACAAGAATGAGAAGGCTCCCAAGACTTTAACAGAAGAAGATAATACCAGTATGTAAAGGGGAGAGACAGCTCAGTAGACTAACAGTTATTGAAGATTTATGCCTGTGCCTGATTTCTGATACCAGCCTGGGGGCAGGAGGTCAGCAGAGGGTGAGTCATTGGGTCCTGAGGCTGTTATATGAGCTGCTATTTACATACACAGGGGAATGAGGGGCAAAGATGTCAGGGGAAATCTAAAATGGCAGAGTTCTTGCCTCTTCAGGCCCTTCCTAGGAGGGAAGTGATGGCTCCTTCAGAGGTGAGGACCACTCCTGGTGATAGCAGCAAAAGGCTGACACCTTCCTGGGGACTTAGGGTGTCCCTAAAGTGAGTCCTGTCTGTCGGAGGGCTTTGCCCACATGGGGGTTATGTTAATACGTTCTCTATTTACATGTGTTTATAGCTGAGATATGCTGTCATCTTAATATTGCAGCTTCCTGAGGAAGGGAGTGGAAGAGGAAGGGTCATTTACAAGGGAAGAGGCACAGGCCCCGAGCCAGGCTGCAGGCTCATTGTCTTCAAGGTTCTTGGGAGTTCTTTCAGAGAAGAAAAAAAGCTTCAATTAACTTGAAAAAGTACAATTTCAATATTACAATTTTTGTGGCCTCCTTTCTACTTATTCTCTCTCTCTCTCTCTCTCTCTCTCTCTCTCTCTCTCTCTCTCTCTCTCTGTCTACCTCGCCTGAGCAGAGGAGCCACTGAGGATGACATTACTCCAGGGCTTCTAAATGACCCTTCTCCAAAGGACCAAGGTTGGAGGGCTGCATCTGGTTCCAAACAGAGCAACTAACTCACTAGGCAAATCTTTATCACCATCTTTTATTCCCAGAATGTTTTTCAGTTGGTCTTATCTGATCCCACGTTGCTAAGGGAGTGGTTGACAATTCAGAGCCAATGTTACAGCACTTTTAGCCACATTTAAGTGACAAATATGTTTAAAAGGAGTACCTCTTAGAATAAGTTTACCCAGAATCCATGTTAAGTTTACATTTATTTGTTCTTCAGGTGATGACTAACATCTCAAGACGTTGGATCAGATACCTTTGAGATTTGTACTTTTGTAGAATGTTAAGAGACAACAATTACAAAGTCGCAAAAGGAAGTATCAAACCGAATGAACCGACCAGAGTAAAAGTTGTACAGTAGATATGGACCAAGAGACAATGTTGGTTTTACTAATTTTTACCAAAGATAAGGTCTGTAGTACTTGGTAGAGTCTTTTTAGTGACTACAAAAAGATTTAGCAACTGAGGTGTGAGTGAAATATATATATATATATATATATATATATATATATATATATATATATAATTTTGATTCCCGGCAGTCTGGATTTCTTTGACAATACTTGGCAAAGCAAACTGTTTCGATGCCCTTTGTATCCCACGGCTGTTAATGTCTAACTACCTACCTAACATTTCCTCCTCAAGAGCTGGGAAACTCAAATCACTTAGGGTACCGGGGCACTACGACTTCTTCCTGAGAAGAGGCGTTCCAGGAGGGAACTGGGATTTCCACTCTTTCCAGACTCTAGGTCTGGAAGGTCAATTAAGATATGAAATATATACCTCTGAGACAGGGCTCCAGGTTCCCCGGAGGCAGACAGATGAACTACACCCAAGCCGGTATTTTAAATCTCCTGATGGTTGGCTTTCTCAGGCTACTTTGTGTAAAGTTGACTAAAAGCAGGGAAATGTCAAACATAGAAAATCAGATTGTATTGTTATTTCAGTGTGTCAGTTTAGTTTGTGAAAAGTGCTTAAATAAGTCTTTTTTCATCTTTCTTTCTTTCTTTCTTTCTTTTCTTTCTTTCTTTCTTTCTTTCTTTGTACTTGCTAACCAAGCAAGCACTATAACAGCTGAGCTACACCCCTGGTCATAAATAATGTTTCAACTATAAGTAACTTACATATGTAAATTATTTCATGTGCCTCGCCCTCCACAAAATTTTTTTACTTCCTCTGGTACTATAACTTTATTTTTACTTTCTGGATTACTCTTTCTTTTTCATTTGCCATTATGGTACAATAAAATTTTACCATATAAATCCACTTTTATGCAAAATATCTCCATACCCATGTATTTTTTTTATCTACCCTCCTTCCAGCATAGCCCAGGGTTGCTTATATTTTAAAATATTTTGATACATTATCTTGTGGTCTAACTCACAAATATTTACATTTCAATTAGGGCTGGCTGAATAACAAACCTTCAAGTAATCTCAAACAGCAAATCATCTTAGTATCAGAAGGAAGCAGAAAGAAGCAAAAGTTATCCCTCATTGCAGTTTAAACAGTACTTAAAAGATGGTCAGGAACACATTTTGATCCTACCAGTTAGATAAAAATCTCAACTTACACCACAGAAATCAAAACTAGATTTAGTAATCATCCAAGATACTCCCCAGTGAGCTCTCCTTACATCCCCGGGAAGGCTTGCTTTTCTTCCCTGGTGTCCCGAGACAGGAGCAAACCCAAATCTTGCTATCTGTCTGAACCCAGTGCAGGCTGTGTGCAACCCGAGAGCCACCGTTTCCCACCCAGTTTTCAGCTTTACAGCCAGACTTGCTCTCCACATCACCGTGGGTTCTGGCTCCAGTCTCTCCTCAGTCTGGTGAACTGGTCCTTTCTCCTGCATTTCCCTCTTCCCACTGGCACTTTAAAAGCCATGAATGTTTTTTCTCCTCTGGACTCTCCCTTCCTTCCATTGCCAGCTGCCCATAAGTGGACTGAGCCCATCTGGAACTGGTAATGTATCCTAGCAGCAAATAAGTAACTAAGACAGAAATTGACACCCAGTTACTTTTCGCATCCCTGCTTGACTTGGCCTTGTTCTTGGGGCTCAGCTTTGAAGTTCCGCTGAGAAGAGGTGGGACATGACCACAGTGATCTTATGAAAGGGGGTTTCTTAAACGTGGCAGACCTCCCATCCCGGGAGACACAAGAGGTATTTTTATCTGGTTGTACCCATGCAGAGTTTCTCTGACCTGTGAGTGGGGCCAATGGTGGCACAAGAGCACTACAGTCCGTTGGTTAGATTCGATCGAACCAAACGGAGAACTAAAGAACCAGTCCTGCACACTGAACAGCCACAAGGAAGGGAAGAAAACTCGCTGTCCTGCAGAGATGGAAAACCTGACCACTTGGGAGACTCCTAGATCAGAAGGCGAGCTGAGGCAGGGCAAAGCTGGAAGCCTGGAAGCCAGCAGCAGCGAAAGGTCAGCAGAGGGCGGTGAAACACGGAAGGGAAGTCCTGACAACACACGCGTTCACCCTGGATGAGCTTCCACTGCCGACTGCATGATAAGCTGAAATGAGGACAGTCCCAGAGAAAGAAAACTGGCCCCTGACTCTGTGGACTAGAGCAAGCCATCCTCTTTTCCACTGCGCTGAGATCCCTCTGGCAAGAGGCCCTGAACAGGTCTGTGAGTTTTAAACAGGAAGTGAAGTTTTTCTGCAACTGGCTGAAAAGAGCTTAGCGAGTGCGCTGATACACTGTAGTGGTTGGGACACAGCTCAGAACTTTCGGTTTCCACCGGGGAGTACTCCGGGCAAAGGTCCTTCAGTTGCCTGCGAGCTGGTCTGCCAACCACACTGTACAAGCACCAGGGTGAAAAATCGCCCAAAGAGGTAAGAAAAAGGTTCCTGTGTGAGCCACCTAAATGCTGTGAGACAGCTTAGGGAGCCCGGGTGACACGGGCAGCAAAAGGTTCACCAAGGCAGAGAACAAGAGTGTTATGGTGCGGATCTGGAATGGCTCCCCCAAGCTCCATGTATTTGGATATTGTGAGTTATTATGGACATTATGTGCGGTAAGGAAGTGGGTCCTGGTCAGAAGGCGGATGGTCAATTACAGGCACCTGGCTCTGACGGATGTTTACCCTTGCCCCGGCTTCTTCTAGTGGCCCCTGATTCTTCCTCTTCGATGCTATGAGTAGCTACCCTCCCTCAAACCCTTCCTGCCCTTGCTAGCTGCCCACAAATGAACTGAGACCTTCTGAAACCGTTCCTCTTTAACGTTGTGCATGTTGGGTAATGTGTCCCAGCTATGTATACGTGACTAAGACAGAAATAGGTGCCAAAGAAGGGGCGTTATTGTTGGGATTTTACCTGACAATGTAATTTAGAAGCCTTTGGAACTGGTTTTGGGGGCCTCTGGGTTATCAGGATTTGGGATTAGTTGGGGTGGGGTTAGTAGCTTGTGTTGTACCTGTGTTGTGTTGGCATCTCTGTTCTTTGGTCAACCCCAAGAAATTTGTGAGAGGTCCACAGAGGGACTACAGTCAGTAAGTAGCAGTTTTTAGCCAGGTCTTTATTGAATAACAAGCAAACTACAGTGTTTCTCCACTTTATTAATAAGTATTTATGGGATACATAAGGTTTACATGAAACTTTAGTATTTGGTGCACATGTAGATCGCATCTGAACTACAAACTCTTCCCCTCTCCCCTGTTTGACCCTCACATACCCTTCTTCTCCTCCCTAATTCTCATTTCTCCATCATTTAGATCTGTGGAATGACTTCATCCTGATTTTCACGTATTACAGAAACCACTCAATATTAACCTTCTGTGTCTGACTCACTTCACTGAGCATGATGGTCTCAAGTTGCATCCATTTACCTACAGAAGCCTCAAAATTATCTGTCTTTATAGACAAGTAGTACTCCATTGTGTACATATACAATTTATGTAGCCATTGGTCTGTTGATGGGTATTTTGGTGTCTTCCATACTTTAGCTATTGTTAGTTGTGCTGCTATGAACATGGGTGTACATGTATCTCTTTTATATGATGCTTTTAGCTCTTTTGGGAAGATCTCTAGAAGATGTATCACTGGATCAAAAAGGATGTTTATTTTATTCCTTTTGAGGAATTTCCATACTGCCCTCCATAGTGGGCACTCACACCCTGCTGTAATCTTAGCAAGTAAGTGTTCAGGCTCATGGGACTTCATTTTTTTTCCCCTCTTTTTGTCCTCCTGTGTGTGTAAAGCCTGAAAAATGTGCCTGCCAAATTTTTAAAGAGGAAGAAAACAGGAAGTGAAGGGAACAAAGGACCTGGCAACTGTGGGCCATTTTATCTTGCGCCTGTTCTCATTTTTGCTACAGCTTGATCTACAGATTTAGTTCTTGGAGGACCCACTTCCTTGATGTCATCTGCCTGTCCTGTCAGCTTTTAGATTATCACTGAGGCTTCCGGTTCTTTCTGGGATTACCTTGTGCTTGTGCAGTCAGATTGCCCTCCTTCGTAGATTTGAGAATCCAGTTTGCTTTGTGCTTTCACTCTGCTTCTTGCTGTTTTATCTCTCCCTTCACCTAGGCACGCCAGACATCATGAATCAGGTCAAACAGATGGTTCCCCACATTCACCTCTTTCACACTCACAGGAGACCTCATTCTACTCTCTTACCCAGAAGACTGACATTAAAACATAAAATTAGAAGTTGAGCCTAAAATTGCCCAACGTATAACCAACAACAGGGTGAAACTTGATACCTTGGCCTTTATCTATATCTATCTCCTTCATTACCTTACCATTTTAAGTCTCATCTCTGCTCAGCTCTGCAGGTTAATGCATAAGATACAGTTAAGGGTACTGCCCTCCATAGTGGTTGTGTACCAGTTTACAATCGCACTAGCAGTTTAAAAGGATTCTGTCTTCCCCACAGCCTCGCCACCATTGATTGCTGTTGGAGTTCTTGACATGCACCATTTTCTCTGGGGTTAGGTAACAACTTAAGTGATGCTTTGATTTGCAATTCTCTAATGAGAAAGGATGTTAAACATCTTTTTGTGTGTTTACTGGGCATTTGAGCATCATTTTAATCTGAGAATTGTCTGATACTTTTCAGTGCCCATTTTTAACTGGGTCTTTGAATTTGAGGGGTCTGCTTTTATTCAGTTCCTTGCAGATTCTAGTAATTAGCTTCTCATCTGATGTATAGGTGGTGAATTTTTTTTTCATTCTGTTGGTTTTCTCTTTACTCTCTTGATAATTTCCTTTGAGGCACAGAAACTTTTTAATGTGATATAATCCCCTCTGTTGATTCTGAAGGCTATTTCGTTTGCTTCAGATGTGCTATGAAGAAAGTCCTTGCCTAGATCTACATCCTTTAGATATTTGCCTAATTTGTCTTCCAGAAGGTTTGATGTTTCAGTTTTAATATCTAGATCTTTGATCTACTTTAATTTAATTTTGTTGCACTGTGACTGGTGTGTGTCTAGATTCATTCTTTTGTATGTGGATATCCAACTTTCCCAGCTCCATTTGTTGAAGAGGCTATCCCTTTTCCAGTGTATGTTTTATGGCTCCTTTACTAATAAGCAGTTAGCTGAGGGTATTTGAGTTTGTCTCTGCATCCTCAGTTCTGTTCCATCATTCAATCTGTTTCTGTACCAGCATGATATATTTTTTTATAACTGTTGCTTTGTGATATACTTTGATGTCTGGAATTATAATGCCACCTGCCTTTATCTTGTTACTCAGGATTGCTTTGGCTATTCTAGGTCACTTTTGGAGCCACATGAATTTAAAGGTTGTTTTTACTAGTTCTTTGAAGGAAATTGTTGGTATTTTGAGAGACTGCATTGAATTTGCATATCAGTTTGGGCAGTATAGTCATCTTGACTGTATTAATCCTATCTATGCAAGAATAGAGGATGTCTTTCCGTTTTCCTATGTCTTTCGCCATTACTTTCTACAGTATAATATAATTTTCTTTGTAGAGGTCCTTCATTTCCTTAGTTAGGTTTACTCCTAGGTATTTATTTTTTTGATGAGCTGTTGAGAATGAAATTATTCTTCTGAGCATTTTCTCAGTGAATTCACTGTTAGTATAGAAGAATGTTATCAATGTTTTAGTATTGATTTTGTATCCTGCAAGTTGGCTGAATTTGCTTATTATTTCTAAGAGTTTTGTGGTGGAGTTTTTGGGGTTTTCTATCTAGATAATCATATCATCTGCAAATAAGGATAATTTGACTTTACCTTTTTCCATATTTTTCAATATTTCCTTTGTTTTGTTTTCTTGTCAAATTACTTTGGTAAGGGTTTAAAGGACTAGGTTAAATAGGAGTGGAGTGGCGAAAGTAGACAGCCTCATTGTGTTCCTGAAATGTTTTCAATTTCTCCCCATTTACTATGATATTTGCAGTAGGTTTGGCATATATGGCTTCTATCGGTTTGAGGTATGGCCCTTCGATACCTATTTTCCTCAGGGTTTTTATTATGAAGAGATGTTGGACCTTGTCAAAGGCCTCTTCTGTATCAATTGAGATGATCATGTGGTTTTTGTTCTTGCTTTTATTGATATGGTATATTACATTAATTGATTTAAATATGTTAAACCAACCCTGCATCCCAGGAATGAAGCCCACTTGATTCCAGTATATGATCTTTCTGATTACTTCCTGGATCCTATTTGCTAGAATCTTATAGAGGATTTTTACATCTGTACTTTGGAAAGGGATTGGTCTATAATTTTCTTTCCCGGTTAAGCTTTCGTCTGGTTTTAGTACTAGAGTGATACTAGCCTCCAAATTTGAGATTGGTAGAGTTCCTTCTCTAACTTCATGGAACAGTTTGAAAAGATTTGGAATTAGTTCTTCTCTGTAGTATTGAAAAAAATCTGCTGTGAATCCATCTGGTCCTGGAGTTACCCCACCCCCCCCCCACCCCCTGCCTGCGGGTAGAAATTTTATTACTGCCTCAATTTCTGTGTGTGTTATGGATACATTCAAGGTTTTTATATATTCTTGATTCATTTTTTGCACTTTATATGTGTTTAAAAATTAATCTATTTCTTCCAAGTATCCTATTTGCTGGAATATAAGTGTTCAGAATAGTTCCTTATAATTCTCTGAATTACTGCAATGTCTGTTGTAATTTCACCCTTTTCATTTTTTCCTTTATTCTTTTTCTTTCTTTTTTTCTTTTTTTTTTTTGAAACAGGATCTCACTTTGTACCCCAGGCTAGTCCTGAACTCACTGGTGTAGCTCAGGCGGGCCTTGGAATCAGGACAATCCACCTGCTTCAGCCTCCCAAGTGCTGGGATTATAGGCGTGTGCCACCATGCTCAGTTTTATGTGGTGCTGGGGAATCAACTCAAGGCCCTGCTCTTATAAAGAAAAAGCTTTAACTGCTGTGCCATTCTTCCAGCACCCGTTCATTTCTAACTACATCAATCTCTGTTTTTTTCTTTCTTTCTTTTGGTCAGTGTGGCTAGAAGTTTATCAATCTTGTTTATTGCTTCAAAGAACCAGCTCTTTGATTTGCTGATTTTTTGAATTGTTTTTTTGGTTTCAATTTGTTTGATTTTCCTGTTAGTACTGCTTTCATTGTTTTTCATAGGTTCTGATATGATATGTTTCCTTCATCATTGAACTATAGGAAGTTTCTTATTTCTTTCCTGATTTATTCTGTGACCAATTGTTTGTTCAGTAGTAAGTTATTTAGTCTCCGTGTGTTTTTGTAGTTTCTGCTGATTCTTTTGTTGTTGATTTCCACTTTTATTCCACTATGATCTGAAAGTAAGCAAAGATTTATTTCAATTCCTTTGTACATGTTTAAGTATAACCTATAGCTTACAATATAGTCTATTTTAGAAAATGTTCCATATACTGTTGAGAAGAAATTGTTTTCTATTGATGTTGAATAGAAAACTCTGTAGCTATCAATTAAGTTCACATTTTCCATAGCGTTGTTTAATTGTAGTACTTCTATGTTGGTTTTCTGTCTAGTTGATCTATGTATCTGTGATAGTGGTGTATTAAAGTCACCTACTATAATTGTATCGGAACCTACATGAGCTCTCAAGTACAATAATTTTTGTATATAATCAGGTGCTCCAGAATTGGGAGCATAAATATTGGTAATTATGATTTCTTCCTGTTGTATTGTTTCTTTAACCATTATATAGTGTCCATCTTTATCTCTTCTGACCTGTTTTGCTTTGACATCTGAAAGGTCCAAGAATAGTATAGCTACCCTGCTTTTTTCCAAGGTCCAGTTCCATGAAATATCAAGTTTTATCCTTTTATTTTCAGTCTATCTGTTTCCTTATGGATAAAATGTGTCTCTTATAAACAGCAAGTTGTGGAGTTTTTTTTTTTTTTTTTTAAATTCAGTCAGCCAGTCTGTGCCTTTTGGTGAAAAAGTTGAGACCATTGACATTCAGTGTTATTATCACAGTCTATTTTCTATATCCTGTCGACATTATGATGCTTCAGTGTTAATTGCTTGACCTACACTCTTGTCCATTCATCCTCCTCTACCTGTTGTTTTCATTTCTCTGGGATCTTTGGCCTTGGTCCTTCCTCTTTCTAAGAGTACTTTGAGTATTTCCTACAATGCTTTTCTAGTAGATAGAAATTTCCTTAGTTTTTCTTTGTTGTGAAAAAAATTATCTTCTCTCTTTCTATTTTGAGAGATAATTTTTCTGGAATAGCAGTATGTGTTGGCATTTATGCTTTCTTAGAACTTGGATGATATTGCATGATCTCCTGGTCTTTAGAGTTTGCAATGAGAAGTCTGCAGTTATCCTGATGGACTTGTCTTTGTAGGTCACCCTCTGTTTTTCTCTTACAACTTCTTTTTTCGCCCCCCCCCCCCATTTTATAGATATGTATAGATACAATACATAATGTTCGCATTGATCTTTATTATTCTGTGCATGTACATATTGTGGCAAAGTTACAAACCTTCCCCTGCCTTACAGCTTTTAATATTGTGTCTTTGTTCTGAGTCTCTAGGATTTTAATCAAAGCTGGTCAAAGTTGGTTGGAGTTCTCAATGCCTGAAGTAGTTCAATGTTCACTTCTTTCCTTAGATTTGGGAAATTGTCTTCCATAATTTCACTGAGCACATCCTTTAAGCCTTTTATTTTATCTTCAGTTTGTTCCTGCACTCCCATAATTCTGATAATGTTTCTCTTTGAGTCATCTGTCAGCCATTGTGACCAGTCTCTTTCTTGGGTTTTTTTTTTTTTTTTTTGGTCTTCCAGATTATCTACTTCATCTGCAAAATCTGATAGTCTATCCTTGAAGTGTTCTAGGTGATTTTTTTTTCCTGTGAGTTTTTCATATCTTGGGATCAACTTCTACTGTTTCTATATCTCAGCAAAACTGTTCCCTAATTTCTTGAGTTGCCTTCATTATCTGTTTATTTGTTTCTTCTTTACATTCCTCTAATTTCTTATTAATGGCTGTTGTTTCTCTGAGTATATCTGCTTTGAGGTTCCTGTACATCTCTTTTATGTCCTGTGTCAGCTTCTGGGCTCAGAAATCAGCCTCATTTTGATTTTGTTATCTGTGCATATTTCAGTATCCTTGGTATCAGTTTCTGGTGTGTTAGGCCTTTTCGTAGGTGATTTTTGCCTCATTTGCCCAGGGTTCTGTCGCAGTGAGTTGAAGCTCAGGTGTTGTTGAAGCACTCGGTCTCTATTCCAGAGATTCTTGATAGACTATTTCTGCTTTAATCGTTACCTTGAGTTCCTTCAGATTTAGAATTTATGGTTGTTTTCATTTATTTAGCTATTGATTTTGAAGGTCTTCTCAATATCCAGCCTTTGGTGGAAACCTTAATCTCCTCCTCTCTTTGGTGAAGGAGGGACAGAATAAAGAACTGTGTATGATCCAGAGATAGAGAAGTATTAGCATAACTCGGAGATGAAGATCATTATCAGTGTGAACTTCTACACTTTGAATAGAAGTTTACATTTACATTACTATCAATACTCTTATTAACAACTTATTGGCAGAGTCTAGCAGCTAATTTAACATTATAGCTGCTCTTCCCACAACATTAGTAGGTGTGAAACATACTCACTATATATCTAACTAAACCTAGTATTGACTCATTGTAATGTACTATTGATATAAGTAGTATAACATAGTCATTAAAATAAGAGTTCTATATTGTTTGTCAAGTCTAACCCAAATATCTAGAGGTTGCCCACTTTTATTAGGTCCACCTCTATATACTTTTTAGCAATATGACATATATTCATATCTATATTTATACTTATTTCCTACTAGCTATATTTTTATGCTAACCAAATATTTGTATATACACACATGCCCTGCTTAGTCTTCTAATTATGATTTAAACTACTAATGGTGGTTTATATACACATTATATGGTGGTCTATTAAAGGAACTTCTTCATGGCACTATATTATTGATAGTGATATATACACAAAACTATGTTACTTATTAATTATTAGCTAAATCGTATACAAATAATGTCTCTACTGGTCTATATGGTTATAAGTTATTGATACTTAACAATTCTATTAATAGAGAAAGTGGAGTAGTAAGGAGAGAGCAGACTAAGATTAGGAGTTAGCTTGAGGTATGAAATGAAAAATAGAGAGGTATTTATATGATAGAGAAAAACTTGGCAATATTTCCATTCCACTAAGAGATTAAGAGATAGAAAAGCAATATAGGTAATATTCAGATGAGTTAGGGAGAGTTGTGGATGAAGTAAAGATACTATTGCTTCCAGAACTGCATAAAGATTTATGAAAAAGGGCTTAGAGAGTTGGTCAAGAGAAATAAGGATTCAAGAACAAACTAATAAAGATGTGGGAAGAATCTATAAGTTGTATGGAAAATAAGAAACTATATGAAAAAAGGAAAAGATAAATAGATAAAAAATAAAAAGATAGAACTCAAACCAATATACAAATGAAAGGTCCAAATACAAATTGATCACCAAAAAGAAAAGAAAAAAAGAAAAAAGAAAAGAAAAGGAAAGGAAAGGAAAGAAAGGAAAAGAAAAGAAAAAAATAGGTACCTCGCCTGCATTTTTTGTGTAAAGCTGGTGCTGGGCACTGGATTTTTTTAGCCTGGTGCCTTCTAACCAGTCACTGTTTCTGGAGAATTTTCAAACTGACCATGCACTGTTCCCAGCCAATTCTTGTAGCGTCTAGTGGATGTTCCACTTCTGCCCTCCTCCCAGTCTCCTTCCCTGTGCAAGCTGTGCCAGCTGTGCCTTGGGAGAGCTAAATCCTCTGTGAGTAGACCTGGGCTCTGAGCTGGCTATGGGCATGGCTGCCGGGGGCCCTCGGGAATTCTCCATAGTGTGTGCATGAGGCGCTAGTGGCAGCAGCAGGGATGCAGGAGCACAGGTGGGTGGGGAGGTGGCATCGCATTGGGCAGGTCCTGGTCATGCCCCAGTGATGCTGTGACATGCCCTCCCCCCATATCCTTCCATGGTGCACAGGTGTCCCTCTGATTCTGCCTGGCTGATGCCCTTTACTACCCATCCATTCACCTCTCTCTCTCTCTCTTTCTCTCTCTCTCTCTCTCTCTCTCTCTCTCTCTCTCTCTCTCTCTCTCTCCTTCTCTTGCTCTCTCTTTTTCTCCCTAACATCCCAAAGACTTCCCTATTCAGAGAACAGTTGGCCAGTGGGGAAGAAAAGCATCTTGTAGGCCTTCTCATGGAGTAAAAGAAGAGGAATCCACTCACCAAACTACATTTAAGAAGCCGACCTGCTCCTGCATCAGCTAAAGTAAAGAAGATCAGAGGCCCAGAGGTGATCTCACTCCCAATGGATGCCTTGGAGCGACTCTCCAAGTTGAAGTTGTCTCAGAGTCAGTTTGGTGACTCTGTCAGTTCAAAGGCATCCTTGTCACCAAGTGAGTAGACAAAAGCTCCCACTTACCCTAGTGGGCAGCCTATCACTATGCCCTCCAGCGCCACCATGGAGCCCTAGCCCTAGCACTAGGCTTTCCTCTGGGTGGTGACAGGGCCTGCTCTGGAAGAGTAGTATCCAAGCCCCAGAGTATGCTGGAGCTGGAAGGCTTTGTAATGGGCCCTTACTGGCCCTCAGAACCCCTCAGCCTCTACTCAAGTGCATTCCCGGGCCCTTGTGGTCCTCACAGTGCCTGGGAGAAAGTGCTACAGGCTGCTAGGAGGAGAGGCTAGCCTTCAGGAAGGTACCCAAAGGGGCGCTAATTCTGAAGCCCATTTCCTAAGAGGAGCACTTACCTGGCATTGTAGTTATGAGCACAGACTTGGGAGCTGGGTAGAGGCTGGTCCCACTCCTCACACTACCACCCTGAGTAGGACACTTCATTGCTGCCTGCCTCTGTTTCTCCACATGTAAATTTGGACAATTAGATCTTGATGTTGGCTCTATGCAGCTTAACAAAGATAATATGTGAAATATTTAGCAGAGTCTAATGTACAGTATATGCTCAATACATATGAGCTGTTACTACTAGTATTGTTTGCAGTCCTGATAGGAAGAAGCACACAGCCCCGTGTGGGAAAAATGAGATTCAGAGAGTAGGAATAATTTATATAGAGGAGTACTGCAGGTCACGGACAGTTACACCGGTTCCCTCAGTAACAGATCGAGATTTTCTTGCACAGCAGAATTTTTAGGCACATCACTCTTCAGATGAACCTGTGTAAAAGGCCACGGAGGGCTGTGGTTCATTTACAGATTCCCCCTGACCTCACTTGCCTTAGGGAGGAGATATGCTCAAAGAACCTGTGTCAGTTTCTGGCTCCTGCCCTGCCCCTGACAAGACTCAATCCCTGTCTCTTTCCCCTAGCCAATTCTTCCTCATCCAGTTGCTCCCCAAATACCCAACATGGCATTTCCTGACCAGCTTTCTTCTACAACAAAGCTGAGGTTTTGCAATCCTGGATCCTAGGGTGTCCCTTGGACTCAGACAAAAGGATTTTCATAGCACCACCTGACACATCAGGTCCTGCCCTGTTGAGTACTGAGGGAAACCTGACAGAAGCCAGAACTGTCTGCTCCAGTCTTCATTATCTTCCCCCTGGCCTTCTACAAGGGGAAATGACAATCCCCAATGTATGAAGGAGAAAACAGAGGCTCTGTGGGGCCCATCTTCTGAGGCACAGGCTTCAAGGGGACAGAACTGTGTCTGTTGTTCACTTTTTATTCCTAACTCCTGTAGCAGTGTCTAGCACATAGTAAGCAGTCTTTGATAAATTTTTGAATAATTAAGGAAAGTCATGCAAGGAGTGATACTTGGTTAAGTCAAGATGTGAACTAACGTCTATTCCAAAGCATATGTCCCTGCCACCACTCTGGCCAGAATATACCAATATCCTCAGCAATGTCCCACTTAAAATGGATACTGAAAGTCCTCTAGTTGTTAAGTGAGTGAATGACTTTATTCTATCTATTTAAGATTGAACTTTCTTAAAAGTAAAGGAAACACAGATAAACATTAGAACCAGAGGTGAGAAAGGCCTTGCCCCACACAGTTCTGCAAAAGTGAGGATTTACACCAGAACCTTGCCCCACAAGCCAAGAGCCCCTGGTCAGGAAAACCTGGCATCATGGTATTGTAAAAGAGAAAGGATATCTAATGGGCATCAGTGACTTATTTGACTCTTCTACAAGGAGCTATCACAATCCTGAGGTACCAATGTGAAAACTGAAGCTCAGTGAGGCTAATGATCCTAGTAATGAACCTAGTTAGGACAGAGATTTGTATCACCTTGTCTACTGTTTATTCATAGCCCCTAGAGCCCCATTTTGCACAAAGTAAGTCTTTGATAAATATTTGCAGACTTTTTTGTTATATGAGAGAGTATTACTTGGTAAAATCAAAATTTAAACTAGAATTTTCTGTACCAAAGCTCATGATAAATCTATAGACTAGTGAGAAGATAGCACTTTCTGTAGCCAGCACAGTATGTGGTTTGGAGTGTGTGATTAAGTCCATTCAGCTGTTAAACCAATGAGTGAAAAACTGAATAGATAACTGTGCTATACACCTTTAAGTTCTATTTTTTTATTCCTTAGGAACCAGAATAGGATTCAAGGACCAGATAAGAAACTTCGCTGCACGGTCCTGGGAAAATGAGGATTTACACCAAAAATTCACACAACTGTTACTTCTACAAAAGTGTTATCCTAGAGGGCTAGAGACCCTGGTCAAGAAAAGCTCATGTCACAGTGTACAGGAAGACAAAGGACGTTTGATTAAGATACAAGATTTATTCAGGCCAGGCCCAGATACTTGGGAAGAGCCTCACACGGTCATACTGCACGGGACCGCTGGAATAGGGAAGTCATCACTGGCCAGGCAGGTGAGGGAGGCCTGGAAGCAAGGCCAGCTGTACAGGGACTGCTTCCAGTATGTCTTCTACTTCAACTGCAGAGAATTGGACCCATACACAATGGTGAGTCTTCCTGAGCTAATCATAAAAGAGAGGACTGTTACTGTGACTCCCTTTTGGCACATCCTGTCTCAGCCAGAAAAACTTCTCTTCATCCTGGATGGTGTGGATGAGATAACAAGGATCTTGAAGAATCAGCATTCCACAGTCTGCCTGCACTGGAGCCAGAGGCTTCCAGTGCCCATATTGCTGGGCAGTTTGCTGGGGAAAATCTTACTTCCTGGGGCTTCCTTTCTGATCACAGCTCGAACAATAGCTTTGCAGATGCTCACTCCTTCTTTGGAGAAGCCACGTTGGGTGGAAGTCCTGGGCTTCTCTGAGTCTGGGAGGAAAACATTTTTCCAGAACTATTTCACAGGGGAAAGCCAAGCAAATAGAGCCCTTAGCTTGGTGGAAGCAAACCCAGAACTCTTGACTTTGTGTCTTGTGCCCTGGGTGTGCCAGCTGGTCTGCAATTGCCTAAAACAGCAGATGGAGCAGGGGAAAGAACACCCACTGACCTCTAAGACCACCACAGCCCTCTGTCTGCAATACCTTTCCCAGGCTTTACCTCTAGGGGTCCGACTCAGAAGTCTCTGCTCTCTGGCTGCTGAAGGCATCCAAGAAAGAAAGAGCCTGTTCAGCACAGATGACCTCAGGAGACATGGGGTAGATGAGACCGTCATCACCTCTTCCTTGAAGATAGATGTTCTTCAAGAGCACCCTGGCATTCTGAGCTACAGCTTCACTCACCAGTGTTTCCAGGAGTTCTTTGCAGCAGTATTCTGTGCCGTGGGGGATGAGGAGGGAAGTAAACATTCCAACAGCCTCCATGCTGCAGAAAGGTTACTAAAGGTATATGGAAGGCCCAACTTGCTCAGAGCACCAATGTTATGCTTCATATTTGGCCTTTTAAGTGATCAGGTAGCAAAAAAGATGGAAAACATCTTTACCTGTTGGCAAGCCCCAGAGCTAAAGTGGAAGTTATTCTCATGGGCCCTGGAGGGCGCCCTGTTCAGCAATCCGTATTCTCTGGACTTGCTTCACTGTTTGTATGAGACTCAGGATGATGAGCTACTGACGGTAGCAATGACCAAGTTCCATAGAACCAGTATGTGTGTCCAGACAGATGTGGAGCTCCTGGTGGTCACTTACTGTGTTAAGTTCTGCCGTCACGTGAAAAGGCTTCAACTGAATGAAGCCAGACATCGGGGAAATTCACAGAGGCCCACAGGGGTAGTTCTGTGAGTATCCCGCCCTGCCCTCCCTCAGCCCCTCTGTGGGTCCCTTTAACCCACGTGTCCTGTCACAGAGGCATCTCGCTCAGCCTGGTCCCGGGGCTAACAGAGGAAGGGCACCAGTGACTGCTAGTTACCCGATAAGTCCACCACTCTGTATTCACCTGTGTTTTTCTGCATGTCTGGTCATGTGATAGAGCCCTGCCTTATCATACTGCTGCCTCTGCCTCAGTGACAACCACCTGCCTTCCGTAATCTTCGCTTTGCTCACACCTTCTCCTAGGACCAAGCATCCTCCAGCATCTGGTCTTTTCTCCTGACATGCTTTGTCTCTGAGAAATTGTTCACTCTGTTTTTCTGAAGCAGCCCCACCCCTACTGACAATAACATTGACACCAGGCATAATCACAAACAAGAATACACAATGCCTGGCCTGTGGATGTCAATGACTAGAAAAGAAAACAGACATCCCTGCGATAATTATAACAGCATGTAGTACCTGTAATAATAGAAATACAGAAAAGCTTCCATGGTAGCCCGAGGAAGGGGACGATCACATAAGTAGACCAGGAAAGGAGAGGTTAACAGAGGGATAGTTTACTTGGTTCTTTTTTCAGAGTTCAAAAACTTTTTCTCAGTCAAGTATAGTCATGCACACCTGTAATTCTAGTACTTAGGAAGATGAGGTAGGAATTTTGAGTATAAGGCCAGCCTCAAGTAAATAGTGAGACACTGTCTCAAAAACAAAGAAAAATAAAATGATTTAATAACACAACTAATGCAATGTAGATAAATAAGAACATACAGATAAGCAGAAAGATGAAAAAAGTTCAAAACAACCAGAATTCTATTTTGTAGAAACAACGGTCATTACAAATTGAGATGTCATTAGAGTCCTTTATTTCTGACTTTCTGATGGGAAAACTGAACCATATTATGCATTTTATTTTATAGCCAGCTTTACATTTTCTAATATTAAGGTTGTCTTCTCATGTTGTCAACTCTAACACAAAAGCCAATTTATAATGTCCTAGGGAGAGAGCCATAGCTGATGTACCATTTCCCTGTTCTTGGCTTGTGAGGTTGTTTCTAATTATTCCTGGCTATACAAAATATATTGATCTTGAAGGACCTAAATACAAGTAGAGCACTGGGCTTTCAGAAGAATCTTGAGCAGACACAGAGGTAGAGACCAGAAGAGGACAACAGGAAGCTGAGACATGAGGTCAGAATGAGAGTTTGCAGTGAACAGTGGCTAAGTATGGAGAGAGTCACGTGTGAGAGCCAGTGAAAGGTTTAGTGTACTGTAGAAAAACAGAAAAGTCTAGAAGAAATGTTGAAGACCAGCCCAAAGGTATGAAAAAAGAAGTACCCCTTTGAATTAGAACTTGAGGCCAAGTTCTGGAAGCAGGCAGGAGCACTAAATTAGTTTCTGAAAGTGAACAAATGAAATGAGTAAAAGTCACACAGGTCCGAGTCTCTTCATTCTACATCATTCTTCCCTTTAAAGATGCAAATATTCACTCCCTCCTAAGGATTTTTCCTCGTTATCTCTCTCCTTTAGTCCAGCTCCTTAGTCTCGCTGTCCTTGGTACAGAAGAAGGATCCATTCAAGATGTTAGCTAGTTTATTTTTATTTGAGGTTCACATCCCATCTTAACAGAGATTGAAATTACAGACAAAAGATGCAAAGTATAGAAAGAGTCTTAATTCGGAAACAAAAGACAGAGAAGTAATGGTTTGCTACTACCTAAAAGGGAACCCTGAGTGTTTTCCCATGAAGTTCATTGTCTAGGGACTAAGCAGTGATTTCGACTTGATATTTTGGTTATGGTGACTTCTTATGATTCCTTTCAAAAGGGTTGCATACATGTATAAGGCTCATGTCCAGGAGCTTTACAGTGAATTTGCTATACACGCTTTTAAGGGTGATTTTACCTGTGCATGTGTGTTCAGATAATTCCTTGGGTTTCTATATGCTTGTACTCTTAATGAGTTTGGACCCTCTCTAGAGAATGTTTGTGGTCCAGTGAGTGGACAAAGATCCTTTGTGTCTTGCCTTCCCTACCAGGCTTCAGTGACCCCTTCCCCCTCCTCTCACCTTGCCTGCTGGTAGCTACCTAACTGCCTATTCCCTGCCTCATGCAAGCCACCATGGGTGGAAATGTATGGAGCCATATATCCAATGTCTTATCACACAGCCATCAGCAAACCACCTCCCCTAGACTCTGTTCATACCTCTCATCCCCTTTCCTTTCTGGCCAATGGGACTCTGAAATTGTGTGTTGAAGAAAGAAAGGTGTGTTTACATTAGAAGAAGGAAGGCTATGTAAAACACCAAGTTTCTTCAGATTTCTTCTCTGTATCTAGCACTGTAAAAAAATAGAGAAAGAAGGAAAGAAATAGGGATAAAGAAAGAAAAATGAAAGGAAGAAAGGAAGGGAGGGAAAGAGCCAAATTAACTGCCTCCGTGCATTCATGCACCGGGCCCAGGTTGAGGCAGAAACAGACTTGGAAAACAAACACATCAATATTGTCTACCAAGCTCTGTAGAATAAGGAGGCACAGAGAAGGGTGACCCCCATCCAAGGTGGGTGGTACAGAAATGCAAGTGAAAAGCGGTGTCCATATTGGGAATGGCACTGCATGGGTCTGGCTGGTGCTCAAGGGAATAGATCTCTGTTGTCTGGCGCAGGACTGTGCACGTCAGACCTTTTACACAGAGGTTACATCTCTCTCTCTCACGCGCTCTCTCTCTCTCTCACTCTCTCTCTCTCTCTCTCTCTCTCTCTCTCTCTCTCTCTCTCAGGTCCAAGTGGCCCCCACTCACGAATGCCAGTTGGAGGATTCTATTCTGTGCTCTCCAGATCACTGGCAGCCTGAAGGAGCTGGACCTAAGTAGAAATCATCTGAGTCTGTCTGCCATGCAGAGTCTTTCTAAGACCCTGAGACAACCCTCCTGCCAGCTGGAGACACTTTGGTGAGTCTGGCCTGGATTGTCCTCTGGTTCAAGGATGGGTTGGGGGAACCAAAGGCAGAAGCTGAGTCTAGCTAGGATCAGGGGTTGGTCTTTGCATTCATCAAACATACAGTGATATCCTCGTGGACCATACAGTGTGACAGATGCCAATTCTGTTGTCAGAAACAAACACATGTAGGAGTTTGGGAGACATTGACATTGACCTGGAAACTGTACCAACCAACATGTAAAGACAAATCTAGGTAAGGGCTCTACTGGAGAAAACACCCTGAATACTGGGCATACTCTTAGGCCTACCCTCTTCTTTTGCTCTTATATAGAAGCTCACTGGTTTTTCTTCTGGGTTTGAGATGCTCTTAACATTAAAATCCACTGAGCATCCAGTGTTTCTTGAGTGTAAGTACATGGGAGGGTGAATATGGTTAACAATTAAGTGCAGGTGTGCCAGTCAGGCATGACATAGCTACTCATAAAAGATTAGTATGGTGCATGGGTACAATTCATTGAACTTAGCAGGAAAGACAATGAAAATTGCTTGCATCCTGGGGATCCCTTGGGTCCAGGAGTAAAAGTCCTCCCAAGTTACTGCAAGCCAGAAAGGACTTTCTTTATTGTTACCCCAGAACAATAAGGAAAACCAGACTCCAATTGCTCAAGTGACTCCGCCCCAGGACAAAGACCTTAAACCTGTGTGAATCTCTAGGCTGGTCAACTGTGGACTCACATCCAGCTGCTGCAAGGACCTGGCCTCGGTGCTCAGCAACAGCTCCAGCCTGACAGAACTGAACCTGCAGCAGAACTACTTGGACAATGATGGTGTGCAGCTGCTCATTGAGGGACTCAGGCACCCCGCTTGCAAACTCACACAACTGTGGTAAGGACATGAGGGTCTCTTCCAGGGAGACACAGGGGAGGTGAGGAAGTGAGGAGCTGTGGAATAGGAAAAGGAGAAGGAAAAGGCAAGAGATCAATGAATGTGAAATCTGCCTGGGCTCCTTCCCAGCTGTGCCACTTGACACCGTGTCACTCGGCAACACATTCATTTCTCCCACTCAGTTTTCTTAGCCATGTAACAGGAGTATTACATCTACCTCACAATGTGTAATGAGAGTCAATGTGTGCAAAAACAGAGGCAGTGTCAGGAATAGACTGGGCCTGACCAAATGATGTTTATGAGTGAGGCTGCACGTCTATGAGCCTACCTGGTTCACATCACTCAATGCCGCACCTCATCCATTCGCTCATGGCATGCCCGTCTGTGCCAAGCACCCTGCTAAAGCTTACATTCTAGTTGGGTAACAGACATCAATCTCATGCCAGGACCCACGTGTGTATTTATAAGCTTTGCTGAGTGCTCTGAAGTATAAGATTGAGAGTGCAGTTGGGAGGGTAGGGGTACTGGCTGAAGGCTCAGAGAGGACTTCTGCGAAACTTGAAGAAGAAACTAGAGATAGTCAGGCAAAGTCAGGAAAAGCTGTCCAGGCAAAGGCATAGTGTGGAACAAGGTTCCAGACTGTAGAGGTGCATGAGCACTGGAGGGTGAGACAAGCCCCACACGGCTGAAATGGAGTGAGGCCCCAGCCCTGGAGTTCTGTGCCCTTCTCTAAGTATCCAGCATAGTGGCTTCTCAGTTACCTTCTCTTTCTTCCACTTCTCTCAACACCAAGCATTAGGCTGTTTCTAGCTCAACAATTCCCTCTGGATCCTAGCCAGGGTCCTGCCACGTGTTCAGGGAACTACAGAGGTTTCAGACCCCCATTTCTGGCCTGTCTGGTCCTAAAAAAATCTTTCTGTGGGATTCCAGAAAGCCTGTGTCTTTGAGCTTACTTTGACCAGAACTTTTGCCTCAACTAAAGGAGTAGTCAGTGCAGGAAAACAAAAATGAAGAATCTACATACAGATTCTTCTGTACCCCAGATTTTCCACTCACAGTCATCTGAAGTCCATTCCAGGGGACTCAGGCTATTGATCCCACCCTGCTCCCTACCAGGCTTCACCCATCACCTTTTTGTACATGCTGAGGATCTGGCCTCTGGGGGCAGACAGAGATTCAGAGGTCAATTCCACAGTTATTTGTCACACTTGGCCACCTCAGAGAGGCATTTGTTCCCTAAAATTCTGAGATGATTTCTCCTTCCTTCTCCCTAGAGCCTGGGCCTTGATCACCAAGAACAAACTCTGACTTTAAGATTTCTATGTATGGCTATTGACATGTATGGCTATCTGACAGCAGGAGCTGTGAGAATGCATGTTTTTTAGTAGATACATGATCTTTTCACGTCCTGCCTGTCCATGCCCCATGATGAGCAGAACAGGAGTGGTTGATCCCAGGTTATGACCTGAGGACTTGAATGCCCCAGGAAGACAACAACCATCTTAAACATGAAACATCCCCAGTATGTGAGGTGAATGGGAACAAAACCTGAAAGTTTCCTTCCAACAGATATGCAGCGCCTGGGAAGGGAATCCCCAGCCCCCTATGTGATCACTTTCAACACAGAGATCTGTGATGGACACCATAAAGGACTGTCAAGTTTCTTTAGAATGGAAGTTGTAACACCAGCCATTGGGCCACTGGGGATGATTTTGGCGGCTACCTACAAGGTTATCCTCCACCCATAAGTCAAATCACCTAAGGTCAGATTTCCATTCTGGGTTAGCCTGTAACTAATGACTGGCCCAATGATGAGTTATAAAGGCCCAGCCCTCATCCCAACGGAGTTGCCTATGTGCTGGCTGAGGCTTCCATGGAGCCTGCAGCATAGCCAGCGCCTACCTCCAAACACAACCCGTGGAACTCCTCACTCTATTTGCATCTCCAAGACTGATCCCCACAGTTCTACTCATGGCAGATTCCATCAACAGATGGCATATTCCAGAATCCTAGCTCCCAGAGGCACCTGGGATCTTTCAGGAGACCACAGGAGAACAGATTTCCCTCTTGTTTGCAGGCTGGACAACATTCTCCTGAGTGATAAAGTGAAGGAGGACCTGAAGGCTCTGAAGAAAAAGAAACCTCATCTCTTCCTTTTTGGTAGTGGGTAAGGGTCTACTCAGTCCCAGGGCTGAGTGAACGAAGCTTCAGGGCCCAGCACAGCAGGGATAGCCAGGGCCACTAGCATGATTCCCATCAATCAACAGAGAAGGTTTGGAACAAAGAAAGCAGTGACCACAGTGAGGGGTGTGGTGGCGGGTTATAGGCAAAGAAACAAACAAACAAAAAAAAACCTTGGAGAAAATACCACCATGACTAGGGCCACTGCCCATACACTGTCAGCAGACATGCAGACCCTAGGACAGAAATACCAGACCCCTCCATGATCACTTTAGGCACAGAGATCTGTGATGGACATTCTAAAGTACTATCAAGTTTTTCTAGAATTGAAGTTGTAACACCAGCCACAGGGGATGATTCTGGTGGCCATCTACAGGGTTATCCTCTACCCATGAGTCAGTTCTTACCCACACACATACCCTCAGCTGGATAGGTGCCTCAGGGCAGAAGAATATCATCTCCCACCCCCAGAAATACACTTCAGCTCCCAGGTACTTCCAAGTTGGCATGCTTTGGCCTACCACCATGCCACCCTCAAGTTCCTGGCTGCTGTGCCTCCCCTTAAGTGGACGGGAAAGGGCTCCTAGGCTTAGGGGAAGGAAATGGAAGGGATAGAGCTCCTAAACTTAGAGGAATAATTGCCATTCACTGAACAAGCATTTCCTACATTTCCTACAAGCATTTCCTCCCAGTGTGTGGCGGGCACTATGTGGGGATCTAAGAACGCAGCAATGAACAAGACAAACAAGATCCATCTTCTAGGAACTCAGTTGAGCGAGGTCACAGGCACAAGTTCTCCCACAAATCTGTTTCATTGTATTTGGAGTCGACGTGCATGTGCTGATGATGAGTTTGTTTGACCTTGTCCAAAGATGCTGAGCTGAGCTCAGAAACATGGGAAGAATCAGCTGGGCTAAAAAGGGGTTGATGCTCAGCAAAGGGAGAGGCAGTGAGGGAGGAGAGAGCTCAGCTCTTTGGAAAAACCGAAGGAGGCCCCTTAGGTGGAGCAGCACTGTTCAACATATGGTTCACGGGCCAGCAACAGCACCACCATCACCAGGTGCAGATTCTCTGGCCTTCCTGCAGATCTGCTGAATTAGAATCTCTGTATAAGGCCAGGTTTCTCCAATGGAATCTGTTTTTTGTTTTGTTTTGTTTTGTTTGTTTGTCAGTGGTGGTAGTTTGTTCTGTTTTGTTTTGGGTTTGTTTCTCTTTTTATTTTAGACAGGGTCTTGCTCTATAATACAGGTTGGTTCTGAAATCCCTGTGTAGTCCAGACTGGCTCAAATTTAAGCAATTCTACCTCAGCCTCCTGAGTGCTGGGATGACCGGTATACACCGTCATACCTGGCTTATGTAGTGCTAGGGAATTGAACCTAGGGACTTGTGCTTGCTAAGCAAGCACTATAACACAGTGCTATTCCTCCTGCCTGGAATCTGTATTTTAATAACAGGTGCCTTTTAAGTATTTGAAGTTTGAGAGCCATTGTTCATTGATCTGGAAGAAAGTGTCACTGACAGGATTGGAAGGACACACGAGCCTTAGCAAAGCCCTTTGGACCATGTTAACAGCTTTTTCCTCCAGACACAACTGAGAGACATAACAATGCCCCAGCAGAGAAGTGATGTGTGGGACGCATGTTTTAAGATCAGCTACAATGTAGAAAGGGGGCATGAGGGACCGACCAGAGCATGCCAGGAAACCTTAGGGGATACTGTAGTGTTTCATACCCTGAAAGTTGGATGGAGGATGTGGATGTAGAAAGCAAAGATAAACAGAAAGGCAAGCAATCTGGGAGTCATAGCTAAGGTGATCAGCTATCAGGGTGGACAGCTGCCTTTTAAAAAATGCTATTATAACAGAATACTTGATACTGGGTAATTTGTTTAGGGAAGAAAAAAACAGATTAAATCATATATCTCTGGAAGGTGAAAAGTCCAAGGTTGAGAAGTTTACACCTACAGAGGCCCTTCTTTGTGTGCCAGTCCATAACAGAAGGTCAAAGGGCCCAAGACCACACGTCAGTACTAATCCGCTTTCTCCCACAGTAAATCTATTCCTGGATTATGACCTCAACCCTCTGAGAGGTCTCAGCTCTGAGAACAATTTAATTAGAAACTACTGTTCCAATGCGAGGACTTTGGGACACATGTTCAAGCAACAACACGGGGGGAGGCCGGGCGGTGCTCCAAATCTGGCATGGAAGCATAGGTAGATACGGAGACTTTCACAGAGATTGGGGCTACATAAGAAGCGTCGATCTGAGTTCAAATTCTGTGAGGTGAATTTTAAGTGTAAGGTCATGTAGGAAGCCCTTGCTTTTCCCTTGAGATCTGAGAGAGAATGAATACCTCTACATACAGGAAGCCATACGGGACAATCTCTTCCAAGAAACGAGATGATAGAGAGATGGCCAGTAACATATCATCACTCAAGCAGCAGAAATCACAGTCAGGTATTTGAAGGGGCCGTGTGGGAGCACTGTAGTGGGAAGGGGCAGCTGTGGGAGGTCATCCTCTCTGTTTCATACCATTTTTGTGGGACATAACGGGGTCCTCATCTAGAGGACTCCACCCCATGCAAGAGCTTCTGCTCTGAGAACTTAGCAGAATTCTCCCCTCTGCCCACTTTAGGGGGTGGTGCTGTCCCTTTCCAATATCCATGGCATACACCACACTCCACACCAAGATTCAGCTTCCATTTTGGGCTAATGAGGCCTGGGCATCTCCTGCCCATCCACCTGTTGATCCAGGTTTCTCTCACAACCTGCCCGCAGGAAGTGGGACAGCTCAGGACCCGGGGGAGAGGAAATAAGCAGAGCTGAATCGGATGCTGCGGATTATGTGTCTTCCGGTGGCAACTGGACCCAGGGGCATGGACAGAGGCTGCAGACACACTGTCCACATGGCCAGACAGGCTGCCCTTACAAGGATCCCTGGCATGTGCCACTGGGAGACTGGGGAGGGCAGGCAGGAGAGCACAAAGCTGACCTCTGCCCTACCTGTTCCAGAAGGAGGCTACCCACAGGTAGCTCAGGAGGAAGCCATCCAATCGACTTCTGCCTCTCTGAATGCACTGCACTTGGACCCTCTTCAGACTGAAGATGTCTTCTGTGGCCCCACAGGACCTGTGCCTACTGAGGCGGTTGACACAGAAAAGAGCCTGTACCAGTAAGTGAGGGGCTCTGCCTGCCCCACCTTGGCCTTGCCCATCCAACTCCACACATTGGGTTCCTAATGACAGTGTTTTAACCAATCCTGATTAGGTCCCCTTGCTTTGCCAAAGCATCAAACAAGGACAGGACTGACACTCCAGATATTTGCTTCTGGAAAACAGACACAAAGCTCGAGCCGATAGAGTGCAAGGAAGCCTGTGCCTTGTCATCCAGCCTTAGCTTGAACACGGCGCCAAATCTGATTCAATCATTCTCTTTCCACCTCTTTTTTTTAACTAGTTCTTGCATTTTAAATTCAACACATCAAGTGATTTTATCTTTAAGTATTTCATTACACATCTCAAAAATAAAAATAAAGAACTTTTATAACCACCCCATAACCACCAGGACACTATTATATTTAGCAGTGCTGGCATTGAGTCTTCCATACCATCTATATGCAGTCAGTATCTAAATTTGCCCATTTGTCTAAAATGTGTTCTTACCTGAGACTTTTTCTAATCAGAATACAAGCAAAGCCTGATCATCATGTTTTATATCTCTTAAAACTCTGTTAAATCTCTTTGAACATATATATATATATATATATATATATATATATATATATATCCATTTCAGTAATAGTTTTAATGTGCTAAGTAACTACTAATAGCTGGAAACCCTGAAATGGGCCTTAGGACCACCCAAGGGTTCATAGTCTCATAAGCAGTGCATGCCTAGAATCACTTTCTCTTATATAACATGTTACCACTTATCAAACACTACCGCGTTCTCTGTCTCAGCTGTGTGACAGTGTCACTCCAGGTGTCCACCTATGGCAAATGGTACCTATCAACCCCATTATTTACCATTAAGTGCACGTAAAGAAAGAAACTTAAGATCTTAGAAATGTGTTGTTTTCAGCTCCAAGGATCATCACCAATAATAGTGTGTAGATTGCTATTAACTATTAGTAAATGCATATTTTAAAAACGAGAACACTTTCCAATGCAACATCACCATGACAGAATTTTAAGTGCTCCCAGAAACGTGTTGTGACTCTCCATTAGATCTCTGATTATTCACAATCTAGTAATATGGGTGTTTTTTCTTCCTCTTAAAGGTGAGGAAGTTGAGATTAGGGAGGTGAATTCACTTGTTCTGGGATGAAAACTGGAGGATCCAGAACGCAAAACAAAATCCTACAGCTCTGAAGTCAGGTCGTAAAATCTCCACTGCTTAACAAGCCCTTACACCAGATCTGGCATCCTGCAGGAGTTCAGTAAGTTTGTGGAATTCAGTGTTTGTTCTCCCTCTTCTTCTCAGATTTCACTTCCCCATGCCTGGCTCTTACCACTGGCCCAATGCAGGTCTCGGCTTTGTGGTGAGAAGGGCGGTGACCATCAAGATTGAATTCTCTTCCTGGAACCAGTTCCTGGACAGAAATGACTTGCAGGACGTCTGGATGGTGGCAGGGCCTCTGTTTGACATAAGAACTAAGCAGGGAGCTGTGAAGACTGTGCACCTCCCACACTTTGTGGACTTCCAAGGTAAATGAGGAAAGTCACAGAGGAGGACGCTGTTCATAATGGGCCGAAATTGGGATATAGGATGGTGGAGAATGGACAGGAGCTAGTGGTTTCCACAGTGAAACAAGGATGTTTATAGAGGCAGAAACCAAGATTTTTTCTTCATTTCACTCTTCTCTTCACTTCTTTCTGAAGCACGTATCTCTTTGGTATTTTTGCGTGAGCTTACCTGAAATTTTCCTTAAATGGAAAGTGGTCTCCTCCATGAAAGTATTAACTAGTATTTGTAAACTTATCATTAGGTAGATGCTATCACTCAAAGTCTCAGCAGGAAACAGGTGATATGTTCATTTGAGATATATGAACAGGTCTTCAAGTAGGACTATGAGCAAAGTAAGTTAAGTGAAAAAAAGAGTATTTTGAAACTATGATCTATTAACAAAGAAAATACATTACTATTTCTACAAACAGAATGAAAACATACATTACTAGACTGTATCTGAGAGCTTCAGCCACAAAAGGGACTCACTAGCAGAAGGCAGTAATCACAAAATATCCTGACATGTTACTTCCAAAGACCTCCCAAAGATCAATCTTTAGAAATAGAAGGTCACTGTTAAAATTTCCATAAGGCACATGCAATGTGTGACAAGTGAGAGGCAGCAGAAAACTCAAGTGCAAGAATCAGCCCTATAAATATTTCCCAGATTCAATTGATCAGAAATAGTACATAAAATATGTACACTATACTCAAAAATAAGCATTAAAACTTTTAAGAAATAAGGCAATATTAAGCATGATCAATTTCAAACCATTAAAATTGACAGAAACATAAAGAAGTATTGTCAGAAGTTCATGTGGAAGATATCTTGAGAAGACCCCATCTAAATTAATTTGCTTTCCTGAATAACGACATAGAGAAAATGAAACAGATTCCCTTTTCAAAGATAATTGCCAAGAAAATTGTAATATCGCTGAGAGATAAGAGACTTCAAAATAAGACATACCAAAAAATCAAACGAAGAAGGGAGAGAGAGGACGGACACAGAGAGAAATTAATACTATGGTAAAACTATGAGGTAACAAACTCAAAGAGGAAGTCTTCACACAGAAATATCTTGAGACAGAAGGCCAGACCACCTAGGAAGGCAGTACAGGACACTGACTTGGAGCAACATTGGAAAACAGAAAACACCAGAGGTGTCCTTGATGTCTTGGGAAAATAAATGTCCATTGAGAGCTGTAAGCAGAGAAACGTATTTTTAAGAAGAGGGTAAAATAAGCATTTTAGACCAAACTGAGTAGGAAAGTCACCATCACACCTGGGAGTGGAATGCGCTGACAACTTACTGAGGAGTAGGGCAGGAGGAGGGCAGCATCAGGCCTGAGGCCCCAGGGCTGGGTTCAAAGAAGACATAGCCCCCTAGAGACTAGAACAGCAGTGGCTGAGGCAAACGCTGGGGATCCAGCTAAGGAAAGACCCAAGTTTCTCCTGAACTTATGCTTATGATAATTGCCTATTTAACATGTCTTTCTTACTAAACCATGAACTCCAGAATTGCAGTGCTTGTGTGTCCCAGTTTCCAGCTCCATCTACAAGACACATATCATCTATTGGACAAGGGCATCCTTTTCAAAGGACATTTGAGTACGCCTATAATCCCAGCCACTTGAGGCTGATGCACGAAGATGCCAAACTAGAGGACAGCTTTGGAAACTTAGCAAGACCTTACCTCAAAATCATAAATAAAGCTGAGTATGTTACTCAGCACAGACTAGATTTATTTTCAAGAGTCACAAAAAAATGCCACTAGTCAATAGCTTGGGGAAAGTTCTACTTGTCCATGGAAAGGACCATGTTTGTAAGAAAGAGAGTAACCAACTCATCTTAGATGGCTTTGGACCTTCCTGGTCTTAGTACAGAGTGTCCTGAGAGCATTCCTCTTTACTCTGAGCAAGCCAGGGCAGGTAGGCACTCAAGCTAAAAGGTAAGTTGGAGAATCTTCCAGAATTCACCAAAATTGGAATGGCACAGAGTCAAAACTATCTGAATCACTCAACAGTTCCGCAGGGGAACAGAATCCACAGCAGCACAGGGACTACAAGTTCACTATCTTTACTAGTTTCAGGAGAATACCTGGATTTGCATTTGAACTTGACTCAAAAATTAGAGTTGTTACAATGTTCCACCCTCAAGACAACACTGCTCCTGGCCATTGAAGTGCCCTCACTCAGGCATGCCCTATGTCCCTATGCTGTATATATCAGTTCATTTAAACTGCAGTAACAACATGCCATATACTGGGTAGCTGTGATGATTAACCGTGGTTGCCAACTTGTTTGACTTGAGGGATGCCTAGGGGATGACTAAAATGCACTCCTTGGTCACCAAGAGTGCGTAGATTTCTCCTCCTGTGCCTCTCCACGTTTGCTTTGGACTCACACTTCAAAACTCAGACCATAATAAACCCTTCTTCTTTTAAGTTATAAATGTCAGATATTTTGTCCTAGGAACAAAATTTAACTAATACTGAAAATTTGTACCAGAAATAGGACCATTGTTGTGACTATACCTGACCATGTGGTTCATGGCCTTTGGAATTGATTTGCATAAAGAGATTAGAAAAGTTTAAAGAACCAGAGTGCAGAAAGCTTGGAGGGATATTAACAGAGCTTGATGGGCAATTCTGTTCTGACTTCAGAAAGCCTGGGATATCTGATAGGAATTAGGGCCACACCATTGTGCCCACGAGAATTTAGATGGAAAGGAAGACTCTACTGGAAACTGTAGAAACTGTGCATGTTACAATTTGGGAGAGAATTTGTCTACATTTTTTTCATGTTCCAAAACTTTGTGTGACACAAAGTTTTAAGTCAATGAACTAGTTGATCTAACAGTGGAAACTGAAGGCAGCACAGTGTTGAGGATGTGACAAGGGCACAGCTTACTATTTTTACCAAATTCATGTTACAAAACAAGAACAGAAAGTAGAGCAGAAAAATTTTAAGAACTTGCAGGCTTAGCCAAGTACATGTAACAGTTGAGCTAAATAGGGTGTGGTTGCTGAGGACATTTGTTTTTTCTAAAAATTAAGTACCTTGCAAGAGAAGAAGAGAAATGCCTTGAGGACATTTCAACATCAACAAGACCCCACCAATGGCAGGACCAAGGATACAAAAGAGTAAAGTCCTTTGAAAAACTTTGATTTGAGAAGTGATTTTCTGTGCCCTCCTGCTCCAAAAGTTTGGTAGAACATTGCTTCCCCAGGGTTTGTGTCAGACTGTTCAGCTGCCAAGACACTCAGGCACCACTGTAGTGACAGTGCAAGGGGGCTCACTACTGTTTGCATTGATGGCACACCTTGGTATCATGCCATGATGCTGGCTTTCCAGGCATACAGGAAGCAAGACGCATGAGGTCATGGAGGATTTCACACAGATTATGAAGAAAGGTCTGCTGTGGTAACTGGCCTGTGGTAGTTGGAGTTGGAGTCCTACCAGGAGTCCCTAGGAGGACAATGTATTACTCTGTGGTAGTGATGTCATAGCTTGCATGAAGATCTCGGGCAGTTAAAGACTCAAGAAACATAGAAGGTCTGCTGAAGAAAGGTGTAAGCACAGCACAGCCAGCCTGGGTCACCAGAAGTGGTCTGCGAGGAACCAGTAAGCCACAGGGGTACAGAAGCTCAAGCACCTTGAAGCTCGCATCTTGCCACAATGTGTTTCTTATGCCAGACATGGAGCTACAAGACTTCATGTTTGCCCTGCTGAATTTTATCTTGCTTTGGCCTGAATTCATCTATTCTCTTGTGCCTTTCTTTTGGAACTGGAACATTTACCCTGTGTCATTGTACCAGGGTAATGTGTAACTTGCTTTTATAATTTTTACGGGGATGCACAAATGGGAATTTGGCTTGAGTCTCAAAGCACATGTTCGATTTTAATTTCTGAAAAAATGCCACAACTGCAATGATGATGTGATGCTGGAGATGAAATTAATGTATTTTTTCAGTCTAAGAAAAGTTACTAAGAATGCTTGAGAAAGTTACCATTTTAGATGGAATTGTTATTTTCTGATAGCCTTTATAGGGCAATTAAGGGCATCTGCTTGAGTGTTGACATTTGTTAGCTTTAATTATCAACTTGGTTGGATTGAGAAACTCCTGAGAGAGTAGTAAACCACATATATGGGTGTGCCTTGACATGATCTTGGCAACTCCATCTAGTCCCTGGCCCCTTCCTATTTGACTTACTTCCTGTTACTATTTCTCTGTAGGCCAGAAGACAAAAGCTTTCCTTTGCCATTATTCTCCACCATAACATTGCTGCCTTGGGAACAGCTAACCATGAACCCCTCAAAACCATTATCCAAAACAAATTCTTCCTCTTTTAGTTGTGTATGTTCAGATATTCTGGCCCAGCAATAAAATGCTGGCTAATAAAATAGCTTAGACCCTACAATTTCTTTCTCACAGTTTTGTAAAAGCTCAAGACCAACGTGCTACTACATTCACTATCTGGCAAGGGTTCTCTTCCCCATCCCTGGTACATTCACAGAGCAGAAGCATGCTTGGGTATCTTTCGTAAAGGCACTAATACAATTCACAGGTGTTCTGCCTCCAAGCTGTCGGAACTACCAAAGGTCTCCAACTCCTAATACCATCCCATTGCAGAGTGGAGTTTCAATATTTGAATTTGGGGAGGTTGTAAACTTTCAAACCGGAGCACTGGGTTATCCCCAGGAAGGTATCTCAGCCTAAGGCCTGGGATTCTACTGCCCCGACCAAGCCTGATTCTGTGAGGCAAATAAGTCTATACCTCTCCAATTCATTCATCAACAGGTGGGAAAGTGGATGTAACTCTGTTCCAAGTGGCCCACTTCAAAGAGGAGGGGATGCTCGTGGAGAAGCCAGCCAAGGTGGAGCCACACTACGTAGTCCTGAAAAACCCCAGCTTCTCACCGATGGGAGTTCTCCTGAGAGTATTCCCTCCTGCCCGGCGTTTCATTCCCATCAACTCTACCACACTGCTCTACCGTTCCCTCTGTCCTGAGGAAGTCACCTTCCACCTCTACCTTATTCCCAGTGACTACACCATCAAGAAGGTAACTCTATAAACCAGAATGGCTGGAACGGTGTGGGCTGATGATAAACACAAGATGCAGCCAGAAAACACTCTGGACAGAGATCCAGCTGAAAGCAAGGATGGGTCTCTTATGAGTGTGACCCACACAGGTGAATGGGTAAACCTGCCCTCCACTTAACCACAGAAAGGCCTTGTGACACCCTAAGTTTCCCTGAAATGTGTTTGATGCTCCATCCCGGATCACCAAACAAATTTTACCACCTTTTTTTTATAAATCAAAATGATGCGTATGCTGTAGAACTGTAACCTTTCCCCATTCTGCTTTTCTAGGAACGACCTTATTCCCACCCTCAACGTAGCAGGAACCAAGCTTCGAACTCTCTGTGTGTAGTAGAACATGGGGCCAGAAAGGGCCAGAGGTAGTGTAGGCCCCCGCACACACACACATTGATACACAGCGACACCAAAGCACCATCTCACCTTACTTTTACCAGATTTGAGGGGCGGAATCTCCCATAATCATGTTTTGTATGTCTCTTAGGCTATAGATGAAGAAGAGAAGTCGTTCCATTTTGTGCGAATACACAAACCGCCCCCAGTAGAGGCCCTGTACATAGGCACCCGCTACACTGTGTCTAGTTCATCGGATGCAGTAATCAACCCAAAGGTGAAGAACCCGGTTGTTTTTCCCTCCAGATGAGAAAACTTGCTTGGGAAAACCTGCACGGAGCAGGCTTCAGGGATTCCCCAAGGACGGGGAATTGTGAGGAAGCAGGAAATGAGTAAGATTCGGTGTGGTGGGAGTGCTTCAGAGCTTGGAGTAAAGGAGTTAGAGGGACTGAGAGAATAGTAAAATTTGCTTTGGGGGTGTGGGGAGGTTTTTGGGTGGGTCGTGTCAGTGCTTTCCAGTGAAAATGCACCAGGGACACTACAGTCAAACACTACATTTTTGTTGTTGTTTTGTTTTGTTTTTACCATTTCGGTAGAAGAACACACATGACAGAGAAATTCGAGGCACCTCAGTGAAAGAATGTTAGAAAGAAACTATAGCAAGATATGGGCCTTGGTTGAGTAAATTTGGGGCATGTCTAAGAAAAGAAATTTGTGCTAGATTTGATGTCAAAAAGAAGGAGAAACAATGATTGTTGGAAATCTCAGCAAGTCTTATCTCTAGAGAGACTAAAGAGAGAATAAGCCATAATTACTAAGCATATAGTACTAACTCACTGTGTGTGTACGGAAGATGTTTGCCGTCTTGGGTCCTGCCTGGTTACCTATCTGAAGGAGATGTCTTATGTTTCCCAATATGCAGAAAGAATATGACTTACATGAAAGCTTCAGATCAGTTTTTTTTCTAGTTTGAAGTGATGTTATTTTATTTTTTTTCATAATGAATTTTATTTTTTACTTGCAAATCCTTGTGTTACATATTTCTTGACATATTGATCACATACTTCTTGGGGAACTGGCATATGTACATATTCCATTTTGATCATTTTTATAACTTTCCCTTTCCTTCCCCTCCCTATTCCCTACTTCCACATCCTCAGGTCCCTTTTCACTTCTGAAAAGTCTACCTCCCTATTTCTCCTTTCTTTGGATTTGCTCATTATTTTTTTATTTTGTAAATACATGAATTCCAAGCTATGTAACACATTGGAACCACAGGGTCAGGGGAATTAGTGAGCATCTATGTCCACCCCTTTTTCAGAGTTTCACCCCTTTCTTAGCTGACCATTCGTTCTCCTTCTACCCTGTCATTCATGTTAGGACCTTTTTACGTCATTATTTTTGTGAATTTCATATTAGGGGCAACCATCTATAATCAGTCTTTCGTGCTTAGTCCATTTTACTGAGCATTATTGATTCAAATTATTCATTCAAATTTTCATATCTTTCTTTCTTGGTGGACACATAGTATTCCATTGTGTATAGGTACCATAACTTCTTTAACCTCACCCCAGTGAGAATTGCCTACATCAAGAACCCAAAAAATAACAACTGTTGGTGAAGGTGTGGAATAAAAGGAACTCTACTGCTGGTGGGAATGTAATCTGGTACAACCACTATGGAAAGCAATCTGGAGGTTCCTTAGAAAACTGAGAATAGGAATTCTATTTGATCCAGCTAATGCTCTATATTTGGCATATTCCCAGAAGAAATAAAGTTAACATACCAAAAAGACACATGCATATCCATGTTTATGGCAGCACAATTCATAATAGCCAAATCCTGGAAACGACCTAGCTGCCCATGAGCTTGGGAACCAAAGGCTATTTTTTTTTTAATGTTACTGGAGAGCAAGCCTAGGGCTTTCACTCCCAGCCACATCCCCATATGTACATCCCCAGAGCTATTTTTTTATTCAGGTTCTTACTAAATTTCTCAATTGCTCAGGCTGGATTCAAACTTGCAATTCTCCTGCCTCAGCCTCCCAGAGGGTTGGGACTACAGGTTTGCACCACAGGTCCCCGCTGGAGCTGCTTTTCTTTCTCAATATCCACTCTACCTAACTTTGCTAAGAGGTGGATGAGTTTGAGCAGCTCAGAATTAGTCCATCAATTCAAATTTTTAAAATTACCCTGACTTGCTGCTTAGGTTCAGAGAATCAGCCACTGAATATCAACATTTAGTTGGTCCAGGATTTGAAGAGTGTGATCGAGTCTTGGAGCCATCTGACAAGATAACAGTTGTGCAGCAGCATGTAATACTCATGACAGGAAAGAGCAGAATCAGTGATGATTACCAAAACCTGAAGGAATGTTAGACTTTGTAATGATCGAGGTCAGGATAGGAGATTGTAAAACTCAATTAAGGAAAATGAAACCAGAATCTACCTGTGTTTGAAAAAAAAAAAAAAAAAAAAAAAACCTGCGACAGTCTCTCTTTTTTTCCTTTTCCTAGCTACAAACTGTCATATTTGCAACAAGTCTAAAAACAACATGAGTTCTTGCTCTAGTGGAAACAGCCCCGTGCTTACATATTAGATTTTCATCTTCACGGTAAGGTGGAGGGTGATCCACACAACACTTAGCCAAGGGCAGCAAGTACAATCCAGAGAAAATAGACAAGAGAATTTTACTTTTCCTTAAATTATAGGACAAAACAGAGAATCAGAAGTAAGAGGATAAAGATGAGTGAGATTGCATTGGTGTTTCGTGAGTTGTTAAAATGGAATAATCCTAGAGGCCCATAGCAGAGTACAGTGATGGGCATGAGTGTTGAAGAATAGAGAAATTCATCTGGTTTTGACATCGTGGGAGGAAGCCTATCCCCTTGTCTATCCCCAGAGGCAGCAGCCTCTGAAGGATATCCAATAATCAAATTTAGCTTCGTTTTATTTTTTTGTAGTGGAGATTGAGCCCAGGACCTTCACATTGAGCTACATCTAAAATCCAGTTCATTTTTTATTTTTTTCACAGTCTCACTAAGTCACTAAGTTGTCTAGGCTGGGCTCAAATTTGCAATGCTGTGCCTCAAATCTGCAAACTTCTGTGCAGTTTCCCAGAGTGCTGGGGTTACATGCCTACGCTGCTGAACCTGGAGGATAATCCTATTTAGTGTCTCCAGGACCCATGTTCCAGAAGTTAGAAGGAAGTGATGCTGATGCTATGATTTTGGAAACATGGACCCAGAATGAATATTTTGGAGTTTTCCTACATTGCCAATTTTTTAAAGAAGGGATTATAAAGATACATAGACATAGTTTTCTTTATTCAATAAATATTATCCTAGTGCAAGGTATATGCTTCAGTAACAGTACTTCAGTAGACCTGACAAATTCATTCCTTTGATAACCTTATCTTGGCAGGTGGAGCCCGAAGAAATAATTTAGAAGTAATGACCAAATACTACAAGACCTAATGCTTTAAAATACAGTATTGTAAAGTGACATGCATACTTTAAATATGACTTTCAGATAAGACTGCTCTAAGAAATTGCCACTTAACACAGAGCCTCAGGGACCACAGGGTTCAGGCATATGAGCATTTGTATCAGAGTGCTTCAGACAGAAGGAATATGTATACAGGTACGGAGACAGTGGCAACAGCACACCTCCAGGTGACAGGAGACCAGTGTGACAAAAGTCAGTGTACACAGGAAAAAAGGGGTCTGACCAGGGGCAGACTCTCCTGGGACTCAGTGGTCTTGTTGGCCTTTGTGAAGAATTTCAAGTTTTTTCTCTGTAGGAAGGCCATCTATTGTGGTTTAGATCTGAAATGTCCCCTTAAAAACCTCACGTATTTGGATATTATGGATTGTGTGTGGAACCATGTGCTGTTGGGAGATTAGGGTCTGGTCTGGAGGGGTGGATTGCCAGCATGTAGATTGGATTACAAATGTGTAGTGAGGGCTCACCACACCTTCCACACCGAGAAGGGGCAGAACACGGAGGCCAGGCTCAGAAGGGGCAGATCACTGGGATGGGACCTGGAAGTGTATACATGCCACTACCTTCCTCTGGAACAAGACTGGACTTGGTTTCCTGCTTGTAATGTCGTGTTGAGCTGCCTCCACCTCTGCCATGTACTTTCACTACTGCTAGCCACCCATGACTGGATGGTGACATTCTGAAACTGTGAGCTAAAATAAACCTTTCTTCCCCTCAATTTGTGGATGTTGGGTATAGAGTCACATCAACGAAAAAATAACTAAGGCACCATCCCTGGGGGATTGGAAACACTGTGGCACAAAACCTGATTTCCTTTCATAAAAATGCTGCTGGCTGCCAAGTGAGAAGGAATGATGAGCAGAGAAGAGTGAAAGAAGAGAAGTCAAAAGACTCCCGTGGTACTGGGGAGGAGACCGGAGACTTGCCTCGGGCAGGAGCAACAGAGATGGAGAAACTGTGAATTCCGGGCCACAGAAACAGAAATAATTACCAAAACCAAAAACAGAAAGACATAACCTTGTCAACAGGACTCTAAAGCCATTTGGATGTGAAGGCAACAGAAATGGATGAGTGGCTGTGGATGGGAAAGGAAGGAAGGAGGGAGTTAACGATGACCACCCGAGTTTGAAACCTGAGTGCTCAGCTGATGGTACTGCCAGTTGTTGGCTTTGAGAAAACGGGGGTAAGAGCCTGGTAAAAACACAGTTGAGAGCCCAGAGTTCTGCCTTGGACTAGATTTAGGAAAGGAGATTCGTGCAAATGTTCTGTTCACTGACAATGAGTTGAGTGCAGAATTCTTTAGGAAGACGAAAAAGATTTTGGTTCCAAATGAGGGATATGAAGGACAACTAGTTCAGTTAAAGATAGGCGGAGGATCTGGTTTAGGGCATGCAAACACTATTTTAGGATGACACCTGACCCACAATGGGAAATGCACTCTGTCCTCATCTGTCTGTGCAAGCTTTTGTTGTCTGAAATTGAGAACTAATTCTTGTATCTGAGGTAATCAATGTCCCCATGGGATTAGGCTAGACCAAGATGTCAGGTAGGGGAAAACGTCACTTGCAATATGAATAGTGGCTTCTCACAAGCTAATTCTTTCCCTCTTCAGGAATTGGAGCTCTGCTATCGAAGCCCCAGAGAAACGCAGATCTTCTCTGAGATCTACGTTCCCAAATTTCGAACAGGGATTCACCTGCAAATGATAAACAAGAACAATAAGGCAGTAGTATGGATGGCCGTGTTAAAACGAGGTAAGAACAGGACTAGCTGAAAAGTTTCAGAAGTGGGAAAAAATCTGTGTGTGTGTGTGTGTGTGTGTGTGTGTGTGTGTGTGTGTGTGTGTACATGTATGTCTGTGTTTATTAATGAGAAATAAATTACCCAGTGAAGTTACATGAATTTTTCAAATTACCTATCAAATGGCATGACTAGAATTTAACCCCAAGTCATTCTGAATAATTTTCTCTCCTATGTACCCTGCTATCTCCACATTTCCCTTGAATTAAGAGATTTTGACCTCCACAGGCTTTGTCACAATGTGCCCTCCTGGTTTGCCTGTAAAATAAAAGAGCAAGCATTGTAGGGTTCTATAAACTAATTGGTGGTGGATTAAGCCAGTTTTGCCTTTTTTGTCCTTGATCAAAACAATAATTTCAATGTAGATACCAGGAAATGAAATAACAAACTTTCAGGAGTGAAAATAATACTATTTTATTTCCATCTAACACCAATACTGCCCCAAAGCACATCTCCATAAACAGTCTCTCTGGGAACAACCAGCCTTGTCAATGTGAAATGTGTTCAAATGTTCTGCTAGAGACAGGCTTATTGTGTGGTGACAGCGAATAGGCTTTTCTCAGACTCAGAGAGGGAGAGACCAGGTAGGGCACTAACCACCCAGCATCAAACCCAGATTTGAATTCAACTCCAGCACTTACTTGCTGTGTGGTCTTGAGAATGTTTCTTAATTCTTTTGATTGTGTGGTTCATTTCCAATTGTTGTGATAATTAAATAAAATAATGTCTCATGCAGTGATCCTTAATAAATAATAGAAATACTGTGGGGTTTTTTTTTTTTTTTGAATTAACTTGACCTCCTCCCCCAAGAAGTCCTGATTCTGTTCCTTGGAGCTCACAGAAGTCTATTCTCAGCTCCATGGAAAAGATGTTAACTACTTCAGATACTGGACCACTGAGATTGTGGCCTTCGTCATGTTTTCCCTTATACAAATCAAACATCTTGATTTTCTCCTATCCTTTGTCTTCTACATTGTGTTTTGAATTCTTGCGTACCCAGTTACCTTCCTCAGTAGATGTTCCAGCTTAGGCTGGCATCAGGATTGACTCTAAGACTGTCCAGTAAAACAGAGCATGCGGAGCCTCCCGCTACTATATTCACTATGTGATTCCAGTGTGACAAGAATCGCCACCAGGGTCCTGCTGTCCACTTTCCTGCACTGTTCAACCACAGCTACCTTAGAGAAGAATCTGAGCTCTCTCTAAGAACTTCATTAGTTCTCCACCAAGAAATCATTTCAGGACAAGACGGAAAAGTCCTAGTCTGACAACACTGTAGCAAAATTTGTTTTGGTGTTTCAGATGTCTCTTCTTTTTTTGTGAGTCTGTAATTATAGCATGTGAGTCTCAGGTTTCGGATGCATAAGGGAAAGATTCACTGACACAATCTCCAAGGGCTCTTCCATTTCTAGCTCAGATTCTATCAGAATTTGTCTATAGCTTCTTCTTGGAATACAAGAGTCACAGAAATGAGTGGGAGCTCCTAGGTATGTCAGATCTGTTCATAACCAGCACCCTTACAGATACTTTTTCATTTCTTTTTTTCTTCCAGGAGACCTCAGTTCTGCAGCTACTCCAGTTCCTCCAGTCTCCTCAGGTCAGTAACAACCATCAGAAGCCATAGCAGACATTAACAGTCATGAATTGAACTACCTGGGCCTGTCGGAAAGGGAACAGAGACCTGGGCCTGTCGGAAAGGGAACAGAGACAGAGGGAACCCTCTCATTACAAAATCCACCAAGGATGGGCTTAGAAAGGTGCATGCCCGGGGGCCTATTCCTCTTTTTCTCTTGCCTCTGGAGAACCCAGCACCTCCACTCAAAGCTCAGTCCCTCATTATGAATCCTTTTTGGCTACTGAGACACAATATTGGGCTAGATAGTGGCATGAGAAAGGACAGTGTTGGTTTTTCTGTGGTACAGAGAAAGTCAGGGAAGGAGATGAGGTAAATGAAGAGTTAGATGTGTGGGATCCAAAGGAGAGCCCACATTAGGAGCTGCACTTTTCTCATTCCAGCTCCACCCTCGCATAAAAATGCCCCTGCCTTGCTGCACTTCATTGATCATCATCGGGAGCAGCTGGTGGCCCGAGTGACAGCCGTGGATGCTGTTTTGGACAAGCTGTACAGACAGGTGCTAAGTGATGAACAGTATCAGAGCGTGCGGGCTGAGACCACGAAGCCAGACCAGATGCGCAAACTGTTCAGCTTCAGCCCATCCTGGGACTGGGACTGCAAAGACCAACTCTACGGAGCCCTAAAAGAGACCCACCCTCACCTAATCAAAGATCTCTGGGAAGAGAGCAGTAGAAACATAAGGAGACCCCAACCACTCACCAGCTGAGATCTGAGCACTTGTCTTTGAGTCCTGACCTTACTGACCTTTAGGGGTGGAACAGTGAGGTCACTGAGCCTTGACTTTTTGACACGCCACCTCTAAGGACTTCCAGACATTGTGGAGAGCCCTCAAGGAACTGTTGCTCTCTTGCTGAGTTTATTGAGTATTTACAATAGCTGTGGAGTGTGTGCAAAGGGCAGGAGAGGCAGTCATCCTTGAAATTCAGTCAGACATGCTTCCTGAAGTCAAGAGTTCTGCTAATGTGGCCTCTATCTGTATCTTGTCCTAATAATGTTAAGTGCACGAGCTCTTCTAAGTGTAATGACAACTGGGTATTAATCAGGGTTCCTTAGAGAACAGAATCAACAGGATGTACATGTAGCAATAAAGATTTGTCTTAAGGAATCGAATCAAATGACTATGGAGGCTGCTAAGTCCAAAATTTATAAGGTAGAGATCAGGATGGAGACCCACAAAAGGACTGCTAGCATAGCTCAAGTCTAAAAGGTGTCTGCTGGAAAAATTCCCTCCTGCTCAACAAGGTCAGTTATTTGTTCTGGTCCACACCTAATTGCATCAGACCCAGGAATGCTGTTCAGGGCAATTTGCTTTACTCAGAATCCATCAATTCAAATGTTACACTTATTGAAAAACACTCTTAGCTTTGGCAAAAGGCCTATAACCCTCTGGCAGGCTGAGGCTGGAGGATAGCAAGTTCAAGCCCAGCTTGGTCTTCTTAGCAAGGCCATATATCAAAATCAAAGATTAAAAGTGAATTACAGATATAGCTCAATGTGAAAAACTTGGGCTCAATACGCAGCACCACAAAAAAAGTCAAAGAAACATCCAGAACGTTTCAAAAATTATCCACGTACCATGACCCAGTCAAATTAGCATATAAAATTAACCATTATAAACCATATGATGAAGGTACTACTCATATCCTCATTTTTAACAACAAAACTGGTGGAGAGGGGTGACAGGTAACATCCCTAATGTCTTCCTGCAGGCAGTTTCCAGCCTCCCCACTCCCAACCACTGCACAGGCCACAGCTGGACAAACACTTCAGCATTACTGGAAACTTGACAATGCATCCGGCGTACAAACTCCTAGTACTTGATGTTGCCCACTACAGTACTAGAATAAATTGAGAACTACCGGATCACTTATAACTATCAGACAAACTTCTTCTGGTAAAACTATAGGTGTCTCCTTCTTTTGAGGGAACTAAAATACTTTTTTTTTACTTCCTATGATACCCACTAAATTTCAAGAAATTCCAATTTTCCCTAATCAGTGGGCTACATCTCATTTGGTAAAAAGCTGGTTTTCGGATCTCTCTATAATTATCTGGGCCAATGTAGTCTGCCCATCTAACACAAATGACTGTGGCCCAGGTTTCCAGTAGAATTTCCTTGGGGTAAATCAGGGTTCTCCTGCCTCAAGATGAGCCATAAGCTTAGATTTGGTTGCTTGCTGTAGATAAAATTAAAATAAAAGGAAACCATTTATTATAAGGAAAACAAAATTAGTCAAAGCTAGCTCCAAGGAGATGGAAGGGTCCATTGCCTCAAATCACAACTCCCTGTGTACAGGTGTGCGAGGACCTTTCATAGTAAGGAACAGAAGGGAAGAGTAACAGAGAGATCATTCACATCACCAACTTCGTCACTTCTCTTTCTTGTGAAAAGGAAAACTGTCCTCTGATCTTCTGGGTGCCTCATCCACACACTCTATCACTGGGCTGAGGAGGAAAGACTGTCGATTGTGCGTACAGGAGGTAGAGGTCTAGAGAAGACCCTTATCCTCTAAAAGGGGGAAAAAAAACCCTAATTTCTAGAGTTCCAGTTTGCCGCGCCTGTTACAATACCCCCTCATTTTTTAACCCTCAATCTGAAGGCGCTCGCAGTGCCACATCATCTGGCTGGCTGTCCAGTTTTGGACCAGTTGCAGATTCCATCAAGGGTAGCTGAAGCAAAAGCAAAGGTACGCAGGATTCTTCAGGCTGAAAGATGTCACTAAAGATAGTGAGATCCATATCTTAAAAAGCCAAAGTGAGAATATATCTCACAGCTACACTTGCTGGAAGAGGTTTTTGCTTTAGACAATGATGCAAGAGAACCATCTTTCATAGCCTCTGAAGCTCTACTTACTGTTAAAAGGATTGGCACTTGGTGACTTTGAGGTTCAAAACTTTCTCCCTTTGAGTAGAATGCATTGTCTTGTTTTTTGCATCCATTGCCAGCCCTACCTACATCCACAGCCTCGTCCCTTGGTGCCAAGATAACTTTCCTTGGTGATGATCAAAGCATGTCCCCCATTGAAGGAAAAATATTTAGAGTTCATGCAAAAAAATCCTCTTTGCCAAATTTGAGCAATATCAGAGAATTAGAAGGGGTGGATCTTATGTTAAGTTTATCTAGAGTCCACTGTCCAATTTATTTCAATTTGTAGACAACATTGACAAACATTAGAAATTTGAAAATAATAGTTACAAAGCTTACAAGTAAATGTAGAACAGGTAGGTAATCAGTTCTAAGCAAATCTGATCTACAAAGCAGCTATAAACTAAGAAATGTAGTGGTCTGGTCAATTTTAGGAATCCAGTTTTCTGTGAAATAGGGTTGGTTCTGTCATTAAAGTGTGTCAAATACACACTTGGTCTTCTTTTCTTGGAAACCAATATGAATTACCTCATAGGAGAAAATATATCACTTATTTATGCCAAGACCGAGAGTTACAGGGTTTTTTGCCACATTTTATTGATATGTATACGTGCAAAATTCAAGGTTTACAATGAAGCTGAGCATTTTGTGCACATACATATCTTGTCAAGGTGACAAGGGCTTTCCCGCTCTCCTTTTGTCCCTCTCTCTACTCACCTCTCCCTCCCTCCTCCCCACCCTACTCCCCTCTTTCATTTTGTCTTTTGTCTTAAGTTCCATAGATGTTGTGATCTGGGTCTCTCATATCAGAGAGACCATTCAATGTTTCACCTTCTGCTTCTGACTCACTTCACTAAGCATGATGTTCTCTAGTTTCTTCCATTTGCCTGCAAAAGCCTCCACGCTGTTGGACTTTATTGATGCATAGTATTCCATTGTGTATAAATGCCACATTTTGTGTATCCATTGGTCTGTTGATAAATATTTTGGTGCCTTCCATACTTTTGTTATTGTTAGTTGTGCTGCTATGAACATGGGTATACATATATCTCTGTTATGTGTTGTTTTGGTCTCTTTTGGATATATGCCCAGGAGGAATGTCGCTAGATCGAAGGGGATATTTATTTCTAGTCTTTTAAGAGATCTCCATACTGTTTCCCAAAGTTGTACGAATTTACATTCCCACCAGCGGTGCAGGAGGGTTCCTTTCTCCCCATACTATTTGACTTGTTGATGTAGGCCATTCTCTCTGGAGTGAGATGGTATCTTAGCATTGTTTTGATTTGCATTTCTCTTATGGCTAGAGATGTTGAACATCTTTTCATGTATCCATTGGCCTTTTGCATTTCTTCATGAGTGAACTGTCTTTTCATTTCATTTGCCCACTTTTCAAACTCAGAAAAACAATTCCATTCTCAACAGCTCAGCAAAAAATTAAATACCTAGGAGTATACCTAACCAAGGATGTGAAGGACCTATATAAAGAAAACTACATTACATTGAAGAAAGAAATTATAGGAGACACTAGGAAATGGAAAGGTATCCCTTGCTCTTGGATAGGCAAAATAAATATTGTCAAAATGACTATACTACTGAAACTGATATATAGATTCCTATCAAAATACCTACAAGTTTCTTCAAAGAACTTGAAACAGCAATTCTTAAATTCATATGGAACCAAAAGAGACCAAGAATAGCCAAAGCAATCCTGAGTGACAAGACCAAAGCAGGAGGCATTACAGTTCCAGGCATCAGGCTGTACTATAACGCCATAGTTGTAAAAACAATTTGGTACTGGCACAAAAATAGACAAATACACCAGTGGAACAGAATTGAAGATGTAGAAACAAACCCAAATACCCTCAATTACTTAATCTTCGACAAAGGGGCCAAATGCATACAATGAAAAAAGGACAGCCTGTTCGACAAGTGGTGCTGGGAAAACTGGACATCCACGTGCAGAAGAATGAATCTAGTCACACACCTATCACCATGCACCAAAATCAAATCAAAGTGGATCAAAGACCTAGACATTAAAAATGAAACACTAAACCTTCTAGAAGACAAATTAGGTAAATTTCTAAAACACATAGTGGTAGGCAAAGATTTTCTTGACAAATCGCCAAGAGCAAAAGAAATTATCCCCATTTTTAACAAATGGGATCTTGTCAAACTAAAAAGTTTCTGCACAGCAAAGGAAATTATCAATATTGTAAAAAGAGATCCAACAGACTGGGAAAAAATATTTACCACGAACATCTCAGATAAGAAGCTTATAACTAGAATATACAGGAAGCTAAAGAAAAGTAAGCCTATCAAAATAAAGGAATTACAGTTTTGTAACACTTTTAGAACTTTTTAACATAGTGCATAAAAGTAATGCCTATTTTACCAACTAAGAACATACAATTTTGTAATAAGACAAGAGTGTCTCCCATGACCATAAACAATATATCAGCAGTTTATCAAAATTATTTGGTTACTTTTATAGAACGTTAAAACAATAATCATGACTGACTTCATTATAAAAGGACAATTACATTTCTTAAAAATATGGCATATCACGTATAACCATAACTTATAATTTGGATCTGTAATGTTCCCCCAAAGGCCTCATGTATTTGGATATTGTCAAAGAGCCGATGTGTTGGAAGGTGGGTTCTGGAGCAGTGGGGCTTGACCCAGAAAGCGTGGATCACTTGGAGAGCACTTGGAAGGGCAGGCAGCTCCACCTTCTTCCCTCACTTGTTCTCTTTGCCATGCTGTGACCACTGTTCTTAGGCTGTGCCTTTGCCATGTGTTTCTGCCATGGCCAGCCACATTTGTTGGTCATGGTTTCAGCTGTGACCTTCTGGAACTGTACGCTAAAAATAAATCTTTTCTCTCTTAAATTTTGCATGTCAGGTATTTGGTTTCAGGAACAAGAAAGTAATGGAGACACCATAGTTTACATGATCTGGATTGTAGAATAAAATTTTAAATGGGTATCTGAGAAACATTAACTTGTTCAGAGTTTATTATGTTAAGTATTAAAAACCTAACTAAACACAATAGAGACCATAATAAATTATTTTGGCAAAAGTAAAACCTCTCTTTTAAAAATTAGCTCCATCTTGAATTCTACTAAAGATTAACAAACCTAAAGATTTTGACATCATCCTTCATATTACATTTTAAATTTCTTAAACAATTTTTAAGAACATACTATTCCAGATTAGAAATATTTTGCCTATAGATGTGCTAATGTGTAATTAAATTACAACAAAAACAATGACT